>VHZZ01001613.1:88705-102469 GCA_009801015.1 Silene noctiflora | reverse complement strand
CGAGACACATCGCATAACCCTACAAGTGTCCGAGACACCACAAACAGAGAACACGCGATCCTAAAGGAATGATTATCTAACTACACAACGCCATGCAAAGACCCTAACACCTTTAGACAGTAACGCAACCCTTGGTAGGATGACTAGCTAGGTACATACCAGCCTAAGACATGGATTCAGACTCCCGGAAGGCCGGTACTCCCTCCCGATTCGACATGCGGCACATCTCCGCATCCAAAACTCAATCTATAAGCACACAAATCGAGTACCCCACTCGACAGGACCGCACGAGTGTGGCGGAAGATCTAAGGTAGTAGTCAAGCATAGATGTAGGTCGACATCAATCCCTAAGGACACGGTTCAAACCACCAAAGCATATAATAACTTAATTAAGAACAATATATGGCATATTATGAATGCATATGAAACCAGCTCAAAGCTCATGATGAAATGTGAATAATTCATATAAATATGTTGAAATGTAAACAAACCATCAATTCAATTCATATCCATCCTACAATGAGTGAAAYTGGAAAARTTAAAAGAACAGGGGCTCACAGCCGGTCYGGGGTACCGGCTGCCTGCCAGCCGGCCCAGAACACCTGAACCAAAGGAAAWCATGAAAAMMRACCCAACCGRCMGGTGGACCGGCAGCCGGCCCACCGGCTGGGACTCAGCCTACAAACACAAAACACACCCATTCTGATCTGCTCCCARCCGGCCARTGGACCGGCAGCCGGCCCACCGACTGGGACGACATCTAACATTAAATACTTGACAAAACTACAGGTACTCCCAGCCAGCCAAGGCTGACCGACAGCCGACCAACCCGCTGGGACATACTCAACACGGAAATTGCTTTATTTGAGGCAGAATGTTCCAAGCCGGCCAATAGACCGGCAGCCGGCCCGCCGGCTGGAGACACCTGCACGCGAATTTCAGCCAAAAACATACCACACGATTTTCCTAATCAACTTTCAGCATGCTCTTGGCACGGTGAACACGTAAACATGTAATTTCAGCATTCAAGGCAACCCAACATCCAACATACCATGTWCATACAAGATTTACATTGTCTTAACATGAATTGTATACTTTTCTTCATATACATATGATAGATGGCAATTTCAACAATACAAACATGAGATAAAACCAACTAACCATAATCCATACTAGAGAAACAACAAGAATCATAGACAAAGCAACATAAACATGCTAGTGTGTAAATTAACCAACTTTAATGCATAAAACATCAAATAACACAAACAAACACCAAAACACACAACTAAACGCCAAAATTTCAAGGTATCGCCGAGTAACCTATCACCATTACCTTAAGCTTCCTAATCTTCGTGAAAATCCTTAACAATGCACTTGTCTTCTTCCAAATCTTCACCTAGACAACAAAATAAAGGTTGTTAGATGAGAAATTCTCCATAGAAGGGAGAAGGGGGTTTCGAAGTTTGGGGAAGAAGGGAGCAAAACTGAAAGTTTATTACTTATTAAGAAGGAGAACGAGAAGAGGAAGAGAACGGCGCGAAAATCAAAGGAAACGAAGATTTTATGCTCGTCGTAAGCTTGAGGAAATTGTATGAAAATGGTGTTTGTATGTTGAAGTTGGTTTGCTGAGATTTGTGAGGAAGAAGGAGGGTTTTTGAGGAAGGTAGGTGGAAAAAGGAGGTTATATTGGGCTTAGACCAACTTAGGCCCAAMCAYACTAACTTGAGTCGGGATTTGCTCATTTTACGTCCAAATGCTACTATACATTTAAGACGGACCATAATATTATTTATATAAATGTTACACTATAAAATTCACATTTTATGAAGATGATATTTAAAATCATAATTAGCTCAGTTAAATCATTAAAATAGTTTAAATATATATTTTCACCCAAAAATATGATTAAACCGTAATTTATTTTAAACAACTTATTAAATTATTTTTAAAACTTAAATTCTAAATTGCGGGTGTTACATGCATTGAATGATTGTGTTGTATTTATTGTTGCTTCGTAGCTCATGATTGGTTTTACAGTTGACTGACGCTTTCATGTTTTCAAAACCTGCGGTGATCCATTGGGGAATGGTTAGCAGATTAGCTGGTTTTGTTGGCTAAGCTTCTCGCGGGTTGGATGGAAGTTTCGCCGAGTCTTCTAGCTAGCTTCCGATGTCATGTTAACACTATTTGATCACTTTTAATTTGGAGTTATATTTCGGTTTTTGATTTTGATATTTTTGGCTTGTAGCCGACTAAACTACTATTTACTTTATTTAAACGTTCTTTTATAGTTTATTTGATATACTTAGCTCGGGCAACCGAGATGGTAGGACCTCCATTCGCTAAGGTAGGCCTTGGTAAGGCTCTTTAGTAGATGAGGGTGTTACAAACTAGTATCGGAGCGACGATTTTGGAACCTAAAAGCAATGAACAAAATGAATATAGGGCGTCTAAATTAAATGAACTCATGTAGGAGTTGTTTGGAACTACCGCAAAAGTTTGGGAGGCATCCTAAAATCGCAATATTTCCCTTATAACCTCGAACCGGTCACTACGGTGTATGTCATGGGGATCGTTATGGGTGTGTTTACATGTGTATGAGTAGATAAGATGTGTATTTGTGATTTTGGAGAAATAATGGTATGAATTGGGAGGAAATGGTGTGAAGTACTTGCTGTGACAATATGTGGCATGTTATATGTTTTGATGGTTCTTATTTTAGCATTTGTGGTTATAGAAATATGTGAATAGGATGTTTGATTACCACTATACGTTTTTGGGAATATGTTGAGAGTCGTTTTAGCATGATTCGGCCGAGTGTGGCAAGGTACTCGACCGAGTAGCTGGTACTCTACCGAGTATCCTGGCATTCGACCGAGTGGGGATGTCTAGGATTTTGGCAGTAGCTACTGATTGTTACCACTCGACCGAGTAGGGTGTACTCGACCGAGTATGATTTTATATGCCATTCTGATCAGCTACTGGAGTTTGAGGACTCGGCCGAGTAGTTAATACACTCGACCGCATGGTCTGTACTCGACCGAGTACCACTTTGGCGGAATCGATTTTTATTTTGAGTCGTAGGCTATGCACTCACGTTTTACTTGGTTATTGAACCTCAAAATGTCGCCAAAGTGATCTATTGCGTACATCCAGGCTTCTAAGATGGTCCTAGATGAGATTGCTAGGATGATCGAGCAACAAGGGGCACTCACTAAGGCCTTAACGAATGTAGGGAATGGAAATAAGGTAGTCGTAGATGCTTCTAAAATGAGAACCACTATTTCCCGCTTCACCCCTACCACCTATAAGGGCACAGGCGAGCTCAAATTGCTCGACAACTGGCACCGAGAGAAAGAAAGTGTTCTGAAAGTTGTTAACTGTCCAGACGACAAGAAAGTGGAACAGGCTGCGTTTTATCTGAGAGATGAAGCTGGGGTGTGGTGGCACCACGAAAGGGAGACTCAACGTGAGTATTACAAGAGGTTGGGTAAATCCACGATTCCTGTGGCGGAGTTCAAGAAGGAAATGAGGAGCCACTTTGTCCTAGAGCATATCCATAGTAAGTTGAGGGTTGAATTTGACACTTTTGTTGTGACCTATAGTATGACTGTGACTGAATATTATCACAACATCAATGAATTATCGCGTTATGCGAAGGACATGTAGCTGAGTCAACTGAGTTTAGCTCTCCGTTTCGAGAAGGGGCTGTCGCTGAGGATTTTGGAGAGGCTACCTTCTGGGGTAATCTCTGACCTAACAAAAGTTTACAAGAGTGCGAGACATGCTGAGAGGTTGGTTGATATGTCCAAGGAGGCCAAGGACAAAGGAGGTGAGAAAAGAAAGGCTGAGAGTGAGATTGGTAACCAGTCAAGCTTCAAGCGTGGTAATCATAACCAGGCTAGAGCCTATTCTAGTGGGTCTGGTTTCAGTGGGGGATCTTATTTTGGGGGAAGAGGAGGTCGAAGCTCTAGTGATAACTCTACCTTNACCTTCTGGGGTAATCTCTGACCTAACAAAAGTTTACAAGAGTGCGAGACATGCTGAGAGGTTGGTTGATATGTCCAAGGAGGCCAAGGACAAAGGAGGTGAGAAAAGAAAGGCTGAGAGTGAGATTGGTAACCAGTCAAGCTTCAAGCGTGGTAATCATAACCAGGCTAGAGCCTATTCTAGTGGGTCTGGTTTCAGTGGGGGATCTTATTTTGGGGGAAGAGGAGGTCGAAGCTCTAGTGATAACTCTACCTTACACTACTTCAACTGTGGCGGGATAGGCCACAAGCGATTTGAGTGTAAGAGTGCTGGGGGAGGAGACTTCTCGCGATCTTATCATGGGAACTATTCGCAGGCTTCGAGTTAGAGTATGGCGAGTAACAGGCCAGGTGGGTCATGGAACCAGGTGGGTCATAGAACAGTCAGGGTGGTCAGAGCAACAATAACAACGGTGGCTATAACCGCAACAATGGTGGAGCATATCAGCACTCGAATAGCAGTGTGAACTAGAATTCGGAGACCAAGCCTACTACATCGACGACTACGGTACAAGGAGGAGGTTAGAATAATAGTGGTAAACTGTTTAGGATGGTTAAATAGGCGGCAGAGGAGGATGCGCAAGTCGTCTGTAGTACCTTTCTTGTTAATCATAACCCAACTTTTGTTTTGTTTGATTCAAGGGCTACCTATTCATTTGTGTCTATAGGTCATGCTTTAACAATGGGTTTGGGGGAGTTTGTGTTAGCAAAACCTAATGTGTTTATACCTTCAGGAGAGTCAATGTCATGTCATAAGTTGTATAAAGTAGTGTATATGGTGGTTGAGCAAGTAGACTTACCAGTTAACTTACTTGAGTTCCCTATGGATGGATTTGAGGTCATAGTCAGGATGGATTGGTTGGGTAAGTATAAGGCTAAGATAGACTGTCGTCAGAAAAAAGTGTCTTTGAAGGTTCTTAAGGGAATTAAAGTGTCATATCGGGGGTTCATAGTAAAACCCAAGGTAAAGATGATTGCAGCTATGACTATAAAGTCATATTTGAAGAAGGGGTGTCCTATGATCCTTTGCCACGTGAGGGATACTCGTGTGGAAGAGCCACCAGCAGTAGAGATATCGGTTGCGGGAGAGTTTGATGATGTCTTTCCGGAAGAGATACTAGGATTACCTCCTAAGAGGGACATTGACTTGAGTTTAGAGCTTAAACCAGGGACCAAAGGAGCTGGAAGAGTTGAAGAAACAACTAAATGAGATGTTAGAAAACAGATACATTTGACCTAGTGAATCGCCTTGGGGTGCGCTAGTGTTATTCGTGAAAAAGAAAGATGGTAGTATGAGGTTGTGTATCGACTATAGAGAGCTAAACCATGTTACTGTGAAGAACATGTATCCTTTACCGAGGATTGATGATCCTTTTGACCAGTTGAGTGGAGCCGGGGTATTTTCCATGATTGATCTAAGATCGAGATATCACCAGTGGGGGATTGTAGATGATGATATCCTTAAGTCAGCTCTTAAGTCACGATATGGCCACTATGAGTATGTGGTGATGACTTTTGGGTTGACAAAAGCGCCAGCGGTTTTTATGGATCTTATGAACCGGATCTTTAGTCCGTTTTTGGATAGGTTCGTGGCGGTTTTCATTAACGATATCGTAGTCTATTCCAAGACTAAGGAAGAGCACGAGGAGCACTTGATGTTCGTTTTTCAAACTTAGAGAGACAACCAGCTATATGTTAAGTTGTCCAAGTGTGAGTTCTTGTTGAAAAAGGTGGCCTTTCTGGGTCATGTGATTTCAAGGGATGGTGTAGGTGTGGATCCTAGTAAGATCGAGACGATGACAAACTAGGAAACACCGAAGAATGTTGCTGAAATTTTGAGTTTCTTGGGTTTTGCTGGATATTACAGGAGATTTCGTAAAATATTTTTCCAAGATTGTTAGGCCTATGACATCGTTGATAAGGAAAGAGGCCAGATTTCGATGGGATGACAGTTGTGAAACTACGTTCCAAACTTTAAAGGAACTTTTGACTACAACTCCCTTCTTAGCTTTGCTAGAGGGGAGTGAAAACTTTGATGTTTATACTAATGCTTCAAAGAATGGGTTGGGGTGTGTTTTGATGCAAAATAGGAAGGTCATTGTCTATGCTTCGAGTCAATTAAAGCCGAATGAAGAGAACTATCCTACCCATGATTTGGAGTTGGGTGTGGTTGTATTTGCTCTAAAAATTTAGAGGCATTATCTTTATGGGGGCGACCTTTAAGGTGTTTTCAGATGATAAGAGTTTAAAGTATATCTACAATAAAAAATGAGCTGAATATGCATCAGATGAGATTGATGGAGCTGATTGGCGACTATGATATGGAGATTATCTACCATAAGGGAAAGCTAATATAGTTGAAGATGCCTTAAGTAGAAAGAGTGCGCATTCGTTTTGCACTGCCATGTCATTGATGAAATTGAAAGATGAGATGACTAAGTTGGGGATCCATATGATTCGCAAGGGAGATGCCATTGGGGATTTGACTATCGAGCTCGAACTTTATGATGACATCAAAGGGGAACAAGAGCTTGATCCCAAGATTCAGGATTGAAAAACAAGGGTATGGAAGGATACTGTTTCGAGATTTTTGATCCATGCAGATGGGAGTGTCCGATTTGATGGCAGGTGGTGTGTACCTAACGATGCTGACTTAAAGAAACTAATTATAACGGAGGCTCATTGCACTCCTTATTTGTAACACCACGAGTCGATATGCATATTGTTAAGCTGAGGCTCGAACTGCGATTTGAGCCATGCTAAAGAATCCTAAGCTACAACTTAGGTTGCTTGTTGTGTTAGCCTATGAGTATGTGAACTTCGGGACAAAATTCTTTTAAGGGGGAGAGACTATAATACCCCGTATTTATTTATTTATTTATTATTACTAATTATTAGTCGTCATCGTTTCATTTAAATTGGTTTAATTATACTTTATATTTTCATAAGACGGTTTTATGTGTGATAAGTGAGTCGGATTTTACCAAGTGATGTGAAACAAATCTATGAACCTAGTAATGGGGCGAAAAATAAAAGAAAGGGAGTGAGTCGGGATTCACTTAAGTGTACCAAGGGACTCGGGGTATATAAACACCCAAATAACACCACACATGACATTCTTCCACACAAAAACAAAATAACAACATAAACCAGATAGGAGAGGAGGCCGACGGCTAGGGGACACGGAAAGGCTATTAGGGCGCGTTTTTCTAGGTCGATTTCTTCGTCAATTTTCATCCCTTCAATCGTAAGTATAATCCCACCGTTCTCTAATTTATTTCTATATAGTTTTTATGCGTTTTCATAAACTTTGTCCCGAGTCTTAAGACGATAGTTATCGTAATTGTGAGGATTGTTATCGTTAGTTGATAAGACGGTTTAATGATATTGTGTGAGAGGGTGTTGACGCACAAACTCCGGGTATGGGTGGTGTTGGTGACGGGTTTTGTCGAGGGGTGGTGAATCGTCGTGGTGCGGGGTCGGCCGAGACCTTCTAGGGCCGAGGATGGCCTGACCAAAGGCCTAGGGTGACTTGGGCGTGCCTGCCCGTGGCCGGTCATTGCTCAGCTTTGGAGTAATGCATGGCCTAGCTTCATCCTAGCCGTGTACTTCGTGTCTCAGACGAGAGTATATAGTTTATTTTATTGTTTAAACGGTAATTAATTTACGTAAAATAAATTATATTAGGCGCAAGGTGGTTAAATGACTCTTTGATAGATTTCGAGTACCGTTGCGACGATTTTTCTACTGAGGTAGGTTTCCCTACTCTACTCATGTAATTTATTTGTACTTGTATGTTTAGTTTTTTATGTGGATTACTAATAATTGATATCATGTAACGGTCTTATACTGAGTTTAGCTAAGATGACATTATGTGACGGTATACTAAGTTGGTTGAGATACCAGTATGTGACGGTCTTCTTACTAAGATTTGGATGTTGTCCTATGTAGTAGAGCTTGTAGTGTTATGATATTTTGTCAACCAGATTATTATTGAGTTAACGTGGAATACTATAACTGCGGTTTATTAAGTGTTATTATGTATAACCCTACGGGTGAGGTTGAGATTGGTGGTGAGTCAGGCACAGCTGCGGTTGTGGACCTGATGAATTAGTAGTTCTGACACGTGGAAGTCGAAGCGACGTGGTCCGGCAGACGGGGCTCCGGTGCCGTGGATTTTATGACGTTGCTAGCTACGTAATGGATGTGGATGGCCGTGAGCCACACGATATTGAGGTTGTGTGCCAAGACTAATTGGTTCTGTCTTTTATTTAATCAGCAGTATTAGTTTATGGAAATTATGTTTTAACCTTGGTACAACGTATTTTATTCTATATTTACTTCACATGTTTGCACGAGCTGACCGTGTTGTGTTTATGTCAATTGTCACCTATTTCTGGGGTGGTATGCGTTGATCCATTCATTGTTTTCCATTTGAATGGGGAGCATTATGATAACAGGTTCAATTGTTGCCGCTGGTAGATATACTTGATGGGGGGCATGACGTGACGAATGTTGAGTCTAGTTTACCACTTTGAGTCTTTAGTTTGGTGTTTTAGACTTTGTTGACCAGTTGTAATATTTCTTTTATTTTTTTTGCTCAAGTCTTGTAAGATTTAGCACAATTCATCTCTTCTAAACGTTTTTTATTAATAAAGTACTTAGCTCATTTATTCTATATCATTGCCTCGGGAGACCGAGATGTTAACAGTCTCATTTAATCGGAAATATTTTGATAAGGCTTCCACTTAAATAGGGGTGTTACAAAGTGGTATCAGAGCGAACGATCTTAAGGCCTGAACAAATGAACCCCATGAACCTAGGCTGAGTCTAAAATAAAATGAACCCCGGGTAGAAGTAGGTAAAAAGCCCTCTTAAGAGATTGGGGAGACGTCCCGCGATCTTCCCTTCCAGTTTTGAGCCGGTCACCGCGAAAGGGGAATAAAGGACAGATAGATAGAGTGTATGTATATGTATTTATATCGGATGCTTTATTTATGGTGGACGTTGTCCTGATTCTGTAAGAAGTCGTTGCGCTAAATGGATTCGGAGCAAATTGTGTGGTGTAAGACACCGTGAGTAAATGACTAGAAAGAGCGGTGGCGGAAGTTAATAACTATGTTATGACGATGAATATGTTTTAAACCATGGATGTGATCAATGAGAATTTGACCTACTTGAATATGTTGTAAAGAAAGCCTATGACCAACCATACTACTTGTGTGATGACAAAATGTTTAAAATGTTATATGTGTGCGGGTGATAGCTTACACATTGGAAGTTGATTTATTTCCAGAGTCTGACTCTAGATTGTTTTGGCTTCCATTTTATATCTGTATGGAATAAGTGTATCAAATTTTTTTTTTTCATGGTAGCCCTACGAGCTAGCTTTCATTTTCCACTGGTTTCATGCTGATACGAGTTACGATTAAAAAATGATAAATATTTTAGTGAACAGTGGTCAGAATGTTACAGCACAGCGTCTGTTTTAACCTTCGAATTTGAAAAATTCGCTATTTAATATTTATACATTCATTTCATGTAATTCCAACTTTCCTGTTTTGTAGTCTCGTAAAGGTTTCTGAAATGATATAACTCACTCGAAATGGTTGTGAAACTATTTAACTAAAAATTTTACAAGGTTACCTTGGAATGTGACGAAGTGATGAAGTTATTCTAGTTGGACCTTTTAGTTTGAGAAAGTTCGTATAAATTTCTTGCTTACTCTATTACGTTAATTTCAACTTTCTTTCCTCTCTTAATTGTTATAACTTCTAAATAGAATGATGTCTCGATGCCTGGATAAATAATTATTTATTTACGAGTTCTGATATGACAACATGTTCTATGGTAAACGTTAGTGTGCATAAGATCACGTGACCCTAATGATTGTTGCTTAAGGACTTACAACCTGTGTCCATAAAGACCCTGAATGTGCATAACCGCAATGAATAAATTGATGTGATTTCGCTCTTGGATGTGTGCATATATATATGATAACTGTGCCTCTCGGCTTCATGTTTTCCTTGTTAGGGTAGATGATGTTTTATGTGATACGGTGCACAAATTTACATGACTAGTATGTTTAGACATTGTGATAATCTTTTTTAATATATATATGGAACGGTGCATGACAGATTTAACGAACGACAAAATTTGATTGATTAATAACTTGGGCACGAGAGGTGGGTTATCAAACGGAGCTCACCTCGTAAATCGTATGCATGGCAGTTACAATTTGACTTCGTTATGTTCTTTCTCTAGCCTAATGACATACTGTGCTTATGGACCGACTTGAAACCTATGACAATGCTGGTATTTGGACCAAAGGATATGAGTCAGTAAGTTGCGACTTAAAACTGTTAAATAAGTATATACATGTTTGTTATGTTCTAACTAAACCTGTGACCACTTAAAGGATTATCTGCACCCACTTAAAGTATAGACATGTTTGTTATGTTCTAACTAAACCTGTGACCACTTAAAGTATATACATGTTTATTATGTTCTAATGACCTAGGATTTATCCCTATGTAACTGATCTCCCCGAAGAGGATTATCTGCACCCACTAGCGGATTTCAAGGTGCATTGTGACCACTTAAAGGAATTTATGAAAGACTACGGTAGGATTAGGGATAAGGACTACCTGACTGACACCCATCTGAGAGCATTTGTCCTGATTAGTACTCTACCTGAGACTGGTGAGTTAGGTGAGGCCAAGAACTATTTCATAAAGCAATATGCTCAGCATGATATTTGTTTGCATGATGACCCCTAATATGGTGGTGGGCTTAGGTATCTATCCGACTTGACCTATGGAGACATTAAGGGTAGGCTAGAACACTTGTCCTATTACTGAAAGGACTATCATGCCAGTCGCAAATTCGAACAAGGCTAGAGCAACCGAGGACCTAACACCACTGACCATAAGGGTATGACCTTGGGGAAGACTAGTGAGGCGACCGAGGTAATAGAGATTAGTAGTGACACTGAGGTGAGTCCTAAAGAGGGAGAGGAGGAACCCGAGGAAGTGAATGGTCCTGGACATCAAGATTAACCTGACCCTGACATGCAGTCTGAAGATTAAGTTGTTTTCGTGAAGGAGTCATTTGACCCTAACCCAATACCTAGGGGGTACACATGGATGCGCTTTGGAAATAGGATGTCCCACGTCGACTTAGGTCTGAAGACAAGCGATCCCGTTTGGCTAAACTGTTTAATATTTTGTCATGTTGCTTTCACGTGAACATTTAAGTATTTGGTATGCTGAATAAGAACGATCGAGTCGATTGTGAAACTCAAATGATTATTTTCTTTTCTTTTTCTTCTTTTGTTGCATTGGGCTGAGTAAGCCACCAAACATGAGTTTATTTGTTTTATAAAGTTTGTTTCAATGAAACTTAACGAATTTTTGATGAATCGTTTGATATATTGTACCAAAGTGATAGTAAATGTTGATAGAGACTGAAGAAACATCGGGCCTATGCCTTGCGATTGCGTACTAGGTGTTGAAGTAGAATAAAGAACATCTTCTTTTATCTGATGTAATGTGATATGCATGGATATACACACATATATGAATGAGTGCCCGTAAACCTGTGACCTACGTTGTTGCCAGCTGACTAAAAATACAACCCCCCCCCCCCCCCCCCCCCCCCCCAACATCTTCTTTATAAAGTTTGCCAGCTGACTAAACTTGTGTATATGCATGGATATACACACGTCGGTGATATGAACCGACACGAATATGTGTCAAACACCTTGAAATGTCAATACAAGACACCAGATTGGGAACATAGTGTGAGCAACTTGATGGTATACATGTCAGACGCAATGGTGTAAACTATTTGGGCCGATATCTATCTTGAATAAAATGGGAGGAAAACCTTGAGTTATGAGGTGCGCTAGGTGTGAGTCGCGAACCACAATAGTACCTGCACCTCGGGTTATAATCGCCCGACCTAGACTTATGACAAACTAATGGAGGGTATGACATGGCGATGGCCGATTCGGTTCGGCTAACGTTATTGAGTCAACTTCCGGGACAAAGTTCCTTAAGGGGGATAGAATGTAACACCACGTGTCGATGCACATTGGTTATTGTAAAGCTGAGGGTCGAACTGCTATTTGAGCCATGCGTGCCAAAGATTCCTAAGCTACGTTATAGGTTGCTTGTTGTGTTAGCCTATAAGTATGTGAACTTCGGGACGAAGTTCTTTTAAGGTGGGAAAGACTGTAATACCCCGTATTTATTTATTTACTTATTTAATTATTACTAATTATTAGTCGTCATCGTTTTATTTAAATTAGTTTAATTATGCTTTATACTTTATATTTTCATAGGACGGTTTTATTTGTGATAAGTGAGTCGGATTTTACCAAGTGATGTGAAACAAATCTATGAACTTATTAATGGGGCGAAAAATAAAATAAAGGGAGTGAGTCGGGATTCACTTAAGTGTACCAAGGGACTCGGGGTATATAAATATCCAAATCACACCCCACATGACATTCTTCCACACAAAAACAAAACAAAAAAAAGAGAGGAGAGGAGGCCGACGGCTAGGGGAGACGGAAAGGCTACAAGGCCTGTTTTTCTAGATCGATTTCTAAGTAAATGTACATGACTCTACGACAATCTGTACCTCCCACAAGGGTACCCAATCATATAACTGTATAAGAACCCGTATGCCTTAATTCATTATCCTTTTGCCCTTCCCTTTAATTATTCCAAACATAAAAATATCCTCAATGGTAGTATATTATTCAAATAGAATTATCTCAAAGGTTCGTAAGTGAACTACACTTTTATCTCTTCAAAACAGGAAGCTTAAATATCACTTCCAAAAGTATGAAATTAATCCAAGGATTATAATTTGATTAATAACTGTATTTAAAATTTAAAACCAACAATTAGCTTAAAATACTTTAGTAAAAATATAGTATTTAGGCCTTAATGAGACGGAGTCCTAAAACAGTTTATAAAATAGAACAGCTGTAATGTAAAATTCATAATTAAATAAAAAAAATCGAAATGACGCAAGACCAATTTTCATGGTTTTATGTAGCTCTTGACTATAACTTTCATTATATATAACCAACTTTAAAAGACAAAAGTATTAGGGGTCTAAAACTTCATTTCTAAAAGTTGTCAGAAAATGATACCCAAAATGTTTATGTCCATAAAACGACTTTAAGAAAACATACTGTAATACTACAGTTTTCTCTGCCTTTGGTTACTCGACCGAGTAGGACTTACTCTTTCGAGTATGTTTATGAAAATTGTAATCAGAGTCTGTCTATCGTGTACTCGATCGAGTACTCATGGGACTCGATCGAATAAGGGCCACTCGATCGAGTAAGTTTGTATTACGGGCTTGTTTAGTCAGGGTTTGCTAATAACGCGAGATTAGTTATTATTACGGCCGACGGTTTTCTTCATCATCACAAATCATATTTTTACTCAAACTTTTCAAAAGCCAAAAAGAGAGATCGTGCCTTTCCCTTCTCGCGCTATTTGCAAATCCAGGAGTTCAAGTCGTCGGTTTTCGGTGTCGTTTGTGTCATTTTGTTCCTTGTTTCGTAGGTAAGTTTTTCATACCGAATTCATGTCTTTTGGTTAATAGTGTTTAAACCCTAATTGGGTATTGTGGGGTTTTTGGGGATTTTTGAGGGTGGATTGTGATTGTGTATGTTGTGTATGTATAGGAGGTGGATTCGTAGAAGAGCGTCTCT
>VHZZ01001613.1:4271-14634 GCA_009801015.1 Silene noctiflora | reverse complement strand
CACAATATAAGTATCCGCGTCGGGATCCTCCAAGCCTTCACCTATAACCACAAAATAGCTTGTTAAAAAGATGAATTCTCCATTAATGGAGAAGGGAGGGTCTCGAAAATGGGGAAGGAGGAACAAAGACAGTAACTTTTATACCTTAAAAGAAGGAGAACGAGAAAAGGAAGAGATTGGCGCAAGAATCAAGTGAAACAGACAAGTAACGAAAAATTTACGCCCGTCTTAAGCTTGAAGAAATGTGTTAATGGAGTTTGAAGGGTGTAAAAGGTTTGCTGGAAATTAGAGGGGAAGAAGAAGGGTTTAAGGTGGAATTTGGGGAAACAAGGGTTTTTATATGGCCATAAGGCATTTAGGCCCAACTGAAATTATTGAGTCGGGTTTGGACTAGATTATCGTCTTAATACTACAATACAATTAAGACGGATCTAAATAGTAGTAATATAATTATTATATTATAAGATTCTACATTTTACGAAAATATCATTTAAAATAACATTTGCCGTAATTAATTTATTAAAATAATTTAAAATATAAATTAATCATTCTCGGGTGTTACAAAGCTTGATTGAGTGATCTCCTTCTTTGCCATGCTCCTCAGCAGGTGTACTTGTAGCTTCCATGCCTCCTCCAACACTCAATTGCATATCAGTATTAACCTCTCCAGAGTCAGCAGAGGTAGAAATAAGGTTAATAGCCGAACTGTGTTCATAAATGGATGAGCCATCATCTGAACTAGAGTTCATTTCAGCACTAAAGGCCATCCAATCATACTCATGATTAATAGAATCATCATCAGAATTTGCAGCTTCTGTGTCATCATCACGGATAGATATTATGCCATCATTGTTGACCAACTTTTGGATGCATTCATTTATAGTACTTCTAATTCATAAAATGTCTTCACTCAGTCCATTACAACTTGAAAATTTTAGTGAATCAAAACCTACTTAATCAATAGGCAAACTGACGTGTTATATAATCAAATTTCCAAAGGAGGCGTTTGAAAGGTTACGATTTTAAAACTAGTTAAGAAATGGTCATTAAATATAGACCCAACAAAATTGATGGCAACCAATAAATATTATATTTGTTGTATTTCAGTGTTATGGCGAGGAGTTAGCACTAAGATAAGAAGTCCTACTATTTGTTTTTTGGGTGTGAGCGAAGAAGCGGTAATTAAATAAGGATGGGTATTATTGAAGATTAACTCAATTTACTTGCTAACTGTGGAAAGCAATATTTATTAGTTTGAGTTTGTAATAAATTAGAATGAAAAACGTGTCGCTAAAATTGAAGCCAGATTTCTAGAGGAATTTGGGTAAATTTCATGGAATTTCTGGATGGATTAACTTTTCTCAATCTACAAAAGGGTAACCTAGAAAATGTATATTTAAGCATATAAGCTGGTACTCAACTTCTTATCAAAACACTAGAGGACAGTCCACAGTACATTAAGCTATTTCTAGAACACTTGAACAAATACAAAAAGATTCAGCATGGACTTTGAGTGTTGTCTTATTACACATTACAAAGGAAAGTACCAAACTGGTAGACCATACTTCAAAGACATTGATATTGACATCCTGCAATCATTCATTCAATTTTCTATATTACATTCTATGTTTTTTTTAGTTTTTGGTATCTTAAACCTGTTAAACTTTTATTAAAATGAAGAGTAGCATGAGTAAATATATGCAGGTAACAGGAACACCTCATCATCTTGTACTATATTCATTTGCTGCACTAAATTTTCCTCTCAAATTGGTAAATAATAAATATATAAATAAGCATAATATCAAATCTTTACCTTCTTTAAGCTCGTCTTTGATGTTATCAACTCGGCCCGATTCTGCTTCCTGCTGCGCTCTTAGACAAAATAATGGTGTTGGTATCATTGGCGGAGTGTCTGTACTTTCTACCTTGATCTTCCTCGAAAAACTTGTGCTATGGAGCTCGAGAAATGGTAACAACGGTGTCCCGTTTATTGTTTGCAGTGACCCAACGCTAAGACAGGAAACTCATACATCAAATTGCTACTCAATTACAGGGTTAGATGGGTTTTTAGTAGCTGAGAATTTGCGAAGTAAAAGGGTTTTTCTTGAAGAAGGTGGAGCTAGATGTATTGTAATGCCATGCCATGTGTCCCATGCTTTGTATGGCGAAATCACAGTTGGGTGTGGACTTCCTTTCTTTCATGTGGCTCAGTGTGTTGCTATAGAGCTCAAGGAGGTCGGATTTAGGCCATTGGAAGCCGGTTGTGGGGTGAAAGTTGGGCTTATTGCGAGTGAGGCTACTTTAATGGCAGGGTTTTATCAACAAGAATTGCACAAACAGGTAACTATTTTTCCTCGTCGGTGCCTTAATGGTATGCAAAGAGTACTTTTGAGTCGATAATGTTTGTCGTCTAATATTAATACAAGTAGCTGATTATATCACACTAACAACTCGACGTTCTCATGCTGTTTATTCTCTATAATAAAGGGATTTGAGGTAGCAATGCCAGATAAAGCGACAATGGAACGCATAATAAAGCCGGCAATGAAATGCTTGAAGGAGAAAGACATAGAAGGAGCTCGAAACCTGTTAAGAGTAGCAATACAGGGGCTATTGGTGAGAGCAGCGAGTACAGTGATACTTGCTTCTGATGAATTGCAGTGTTTGTTACCGCATGATGATCCTCTTGTTAAGTACTGTGTTGATCCCATGGATGCTTTGGCAAGATCAGCTGTCAAATGGGCTAATACTGCCACTTCTACACAACCTAAATCATTAAGATGATCTCTTAATGTAACTATGCTTTTTCTAATTGTGCACTTTGTAAAAGTAGCTGTGGAATATTCTACTCCATCATCAGTAATTTTTCTGTTAGACCATTATACGGTGTATAGCAAGACGTTCTCATCTTATGAACCTTATTTATTACCGTCAATCATATGTTGTACAGCCGCCGTAATTCAGGATATACCAATGTATTGGGAGCAGGGGCGAATTGGAGGGTAGACCTAGTACCCCTGCAAAACAAAATAAAATAAGTAAAGGAAAAAGAAAAAATAATGGAGAAAACGCAATCAGAGGTTTAGAAGCTCGACATCTCTGTAAAAAAAAAAAAAAAAAAAAAAAAAAAAAAAAAAAAAAAAAAATACATATCTTCCTACCTGCTCGTCGGACTGACACCCCTGCCTATCTTCTTCGACCTCTTCGCCAAAGTCAACTTGCTGAAGACACGACTTCATCCTTCTTGCTGGCTTTAGTTCCACTCTCCCAAGTAAGGTCTTGTTCTTTCGGACTTCTTTTTAACTCACTTCAGTTCATCTCAACTCTATTCATTCAGTTTAGTTCAGCTCACTTCAATTCAGCCCAGTTCAGCTCACCTCCATTCATTTCAGTTCTCACTAAGTTCAACCCATTTTAATTTTGCTCGTTTAAACTTAATAGTTTATATTAATATTATTTATTTATTTTTTATTTTTTATTTTATTTTATTTTTTATAAATAGGGGCACCTTGTATTAAGAAAAAATCAAAGTTTATAAGAAATTAATGGGCAGCCAATATACAATCTGCGCGCTCACTCCCTTAGCGATAGCAAAGCTAAGTATAGAAAAAATATAAACGGCAGCACAAGCCCCGACATCCTGAGACACAGGGAATTTCTGAATCCGCTTGATCAAGACAACAACATCCATATCTAGCTCCCTAGCGAAGAAAGGGAGAAGGGCATGAAACCATAATCAGCCGTCATGCACAAATCCCGGTACTTGTCACATTATTATTATTATTATTATTATTATTATTATTATTATTATTATTATTATTATTATTATTATTATTATTATTAATTAATTAATTAATTACTTAATTAATTAATCATCCTCTTTATTGCTATTATAATGAATATTATGATTATTAAAATTAACTAGTTTTGCTACCCGTGCACTGCACCAGACTTTTATATTATAGTCATTATGCATTCTATTTCAAAGACTTCTTATTTAATTTAACCACTATAATAGAAAAAACAATTAACTAAAGCTGCTGGAAAAATAACTCTATATGGGATGGTAAGTTTTCGCGAAATGTTTTACTTCGATTGCATCTAAAAAAAATTGGATAGTCTTGTCACTTGTATAAGATGGCTTTACGTAAAAAAAAAAAAGTGTACAACGGATCCAAACATAAAAAAGGTAAGGGATCTTCTACAATGTACCCATGTGTTTTTTCAAATTCTACGATCACAAATTCGCATTGAAGGGCACTATCCGTCACAAGGTGAAGACGGATAATGCCCCTCTCACAATATGCAAGTTGCACTATCCATGGGGTGCTCCATTTCTCCCACTTGTCATCTCACTTGTCTTATTGTGAGAGGGACATTATTCGTCTTCAGCTTGTGACAGATAATGTCCGTCACAAGCAAACATTTTGTTCTATGATATACCCTCGGGTTTTCAAAATCACACAAAATACCCTGAACTCAATAATATTTTCGTCAAATACTCTAAATGCTAAAATTTTACGATGTTAAATATTATATTTGGGCGGTTTTGGTTGATTTTTCATTCAATATTCGTAAAGCCATCAATATAATCCTTATTTTCTCATCAATGTACAGGTTTTTGTGACAATATGTAACTATATTTAAAAAACTCGAATTTGGATACTTGGGGTATATTATATACTAATCTTGGAATTTACGGCTATATCGGATGTTTCTTAAAAATGGTGGGTATATGTTAGAATTTGGGGAAACATAAGGGTAGACCGTAGAAAATCTCAAAAGGTAATGAATAAAGACAACTTTTAAAACGACCAATTTTATAATAATCTTGTTCAAGGTCGTCTTACACAAGTAAATGGGTCAAGAGTTATTGTTTGGTGTCCTTTCTTTATAAAATAGATAATGAATATGAGGGAGGATGAAAAGTTGTTACTTGATAGTTTTTTCTTTATTCTATTTTTTTTAAAGGAAATGTGTTGTTGATGAGATGGAGGGTAAATGGGTGAATAAGTGATAAATGTTGATGTGACAAAAAGTTGGATGGTTTAGTTTGTGTTTTTATTATTATACTAGTTTTGTACCCGTGCAATGCACGGATTAGTTTTCATACTTTAGTACATGTTATATTATTTTGGTGCGTTTGAAAATATTTAGCCCTATTTTTATCTAGCAAAAAAATAAAAGAATGGATATGTTATTCTATTCCTTATTACATAACAGCATTAGTGAGAAGAGAAATGTAAGATAATGTAAACATGTAATAACTCAATCATTAGATAGTCGCTCCGATCCACACCAATGGTAACAGTTACCTAAAACGGACGATCCACACCAATGGTAACATACCTTATTTGGCCTGAAAAATGACTAAATTACCCTTACACCCACTACCTAGTTACAACTTTACATCCGCTCACCCACTCACCAATTACCCATTCATTTCATGTGGCCCCAGTCAAAGTTTTCAACTTTACCCCTCACTTTTTCACATTTTCTTAAATAACCTAATTTTCCTTATGTTACCATTTGTCTGGATTGGAGAGAGTATATAATAAAGAAAAAAAGTTAAAAAATAATCTAATTATCTATGTATATTTTGCATACCAATTTTTGACTAAAATGGAATTATGATTGTTATATACTGGTGAGGGTAAAGCAAAAAGGTCATCGTTATATTATATTACATAAAGGTAATAAAGTTAAATAAATAGGTAAATTGATAACCAAAGTTATAAGAGGGAGATAAAAGGTTTGCATCAAATTCTTTTTTTGGTGTGTATGTTTTGGTGTGTATGTTACGACTTATATATATATATATATATATATATATATATATATATATATATTTTATTTTATTTTAAAAATTCTTTACTTATAAGCATGTGACACATGACAATCGAAAATGACTTTTTCGTGGCACATGGCTAAGTGAGATGTTTAGCCTTACATTTTTATAATTATGTATAGAGGTGACATGAAACTATTTATTTGAAAATTAAAATAGTGGTACAAAATTTACTCTATCAGTTGTATAGTCAAAGTCAATACTTTTGTCGTCCGTTTATTTTTTTACAAAGTATAGTGCGAAAGTATGTGATTGTATTGACAATTCTAATCTCACAACTTTAACACTATCGTTATATAAACTTGATAATACAAGGATTAATATTCACATTAGCTAAACATTATTGTACTTTTGTATTATATTTTTGATTTACATTCCCTAAACTTAAAACCAATAAAATATTTTAAAACTCAATTCTTTAATAAAAAATAAAAGCTCAACATTAAAATTTCAACATTTACTTTTATGTTTTATTGTTGTTAATTTATTTACTCATAGAATGAAAAGACAAAGTTTAATGTTTGTTATGCTCACATATTTATGTTTAATGTTCCAAATTCTTTTTAACTTTTTTTTTTAGAAAAAAAAGATGGTGATGATGTGGCTTGCTAAATCTTTATTAAAAAAGAGAATGATGAGTTTTGTGGCTTTGGATTGTCTTTTTATATTATTTATAGATAGATAATATTCATATTAATATAATAACTACTATTAATAATATTATTAATAATATGAATTAATAATAATATTATTAATAACATTGCTAATGTTAATTTTAATATTACTATTATTAATACCTAATTGTTTTTTTCATATACGAACTTTACTCTTTCACATACACGTTTTCATAAACGTTCTATTTTGTACCTTTTCACCCAAAACTGAACCAAATGAACTCTTAAATCAACATTTTCCCTAAACCATAATTTAATTCCTCAAATGACTTACAACTTAAAAGATGAATTTTACTTTACCAATTAATAAATTAATTTACTTGTTTATCAATTATTTATATTATTTGTTGAGTTTTAATTAATCAATCAAATTTTATTTGTTTGTAACGATGAAATTAGGGTTTGTCTAATTTTATTTATTTAATTAATTAAATTAGGATTGTTGGTGGTTTGTGGTGGCTACCTAGTCACTCAAATTAGGATGATACACGGCTAGACTTTGAACAACAATCTAACAAATCAGTGCTCCATTATTTCACCTAATTAGGACTGATGGTGAACTATGGTTTGTGGTAGCTACTTAGTTAATCACTCAAATTATTATACTTACCAGTATGAATATTATTATTAGTACTGTTCTTTTTCTTATAATTGATAAGTTGTCGTTAAGGCTATCAAACAATATTTATATCTCAACAAACTAGCTAGTAGTAAGTAGAGGTCGAACCTAAAGGACGACGGTATTCAATATTGGTCAATCTAGAGGTAGTTGTGCTAAGGGTGTCACAATTAAGATGAGTTTGGTCTAAATTAAAGCAAGGCAAGTGTTTGGGTCAATTTCCATATAGAGGAAATGGGACGAGGACTACTGAGAAGGAAAGGGCGCCTTGGGATACAGTGGGCTAATATTTATAAGGCCCAGCGGTAGAGTATGGTAAAGGAGATATAATAATGGGCTTGGGAGAACAAGAAAGAGGCTAAGGGAATGAACGGTAGGAGGTGGCCCGAGTAATGGAAACCCAAGACTTGAGGATCGAGTAAGCTAAACCCTAGTTAGGTTTAAGGCCTTATATAAGAGAGGCAAGAAGACAAACAGAACAACTTCATACACAAAAAAAGAGAACTACGTCTTATTAATCGTACTAGCATATTATCCTGCCTCCTTTATACTCACATTCCCATAGGTAGTGCAAAAGTTGGGAGCATACCGTCTCCTTCCCACGGTCGTTTCCCACATTGGGTTTTCCGCTTCACCAAATCTCTTGTGTTCAATCTCTTTTATTTACGTACGTACAACATTCACATCACGATCATATAGATACAATTAAACGATTAGCGTATAGGACTACTTTGACCCTAAATTGACCTAGTTGGTAAAATGTACCAAAACAGTTTGGCGCCCACCGTGGGGCAAAGTGGTCGTCAATGTTAAATCGTTCGGATTCCAACAACAAGCATGACAAGAATTAAATCAGCTGTTCCCACGAGATATGAAGGAAGCCACTCCACGAGGATGCAGACTGGCATACCACAATCACCTAGCCCGCAGATAGCAGCATCCGGGAAAGGCCCGAAGACAAGCCTTCCACCAAAGGCCGGTCAACCAAAGACAACCAAGGAAGCTGAGTCGCCACTGAGAACGGAAAGAGAGATGACCCCAACTCAAGAGGACCAGGACGCCCGACATATCAGGCAGCAGGTAGCTCCACCACCAAATCCCACCCAAATCATAATCACTGGGATGGACAACCTGCAATGGACCATTGACGGCATGAGAGAAGAGAATCGGAAAGTAAAGGTTTAGGCAACAGAAGATAATCGAGCACTCTGGGCACATCTAGATGCCTCACAGCAAAGGGTCACATCAACGCTAGTTCCAGCAGCAAGAAGGATTCAAGAACAAGTCACCAGGAGCCTAGGCGAGGCGTCAGGAAGTAGGGAATAATCTCGACCAATCTCATTAGAGTTGGTAAGCAGGTTGGACCTATCCAGAATGCCTACATCAAGCGGGATAGTTCCACATGGATTGGGACAGCTCACACCAGAAGGCTGGCCACCGGCAAGCAGTATAAGATCAAGTATCGCACTCGAAAATAATTTGGTTACTACAAACCGGACGCCTGGTGTTGGAATTGTCAGTTAGCAAGTAACAGGTTGGCAGCCAGGCTCGTTGGTAACATCCATACCTCTATCAGCTAGTAGTCAGGGTCCGACAAACTGGACAGGGGGCATCGCCAAAAATCCTCGGTGGCTGTATATAACCCTAACGCTGTTAATGACAACATCAAAGACCAAAAGTATCTAGAACTCAGAGAGATGTTGAGAAGATTCCCAGGGATGTAAGCTCCCTTGGAGAAAGCGACCCCGGGCAGTTACGCGGATTCCCCGTTCGTGGATATGATATCAATGGTTGCTGTGCCAAAGGGATGCAACGCCCCTACTATGGCGCTCTACGACGGTACGATAGATCCCTTTGACCACACCAGCTAATACAAGCAGAAGATAATGATCATAATAGAAACAGGGTCCCTAAAGGAAGTATGCATGTGCAAAGGGTTCAGCTCGACGCTGTCTTGAGCTGCACTATAGTGGTTCGTTGGTCAGCCAAATAGGTAAATTGCCACATTTGCTGATCTGGTAAATGCGTTCACGCAACAATTTGCCAATAGCAGGAGTCCTGAGAAGCACACCAGTGACCTCTATCGGATAGTCCAAGGGTTCGATGAAAAGATCTGGGACTTCGTTACCAAATTCAATAAAGAGAAGGTAGCCATCAGAGGGTGTGACATACCAACAGCTGTAGAAGCGTTTCGACAGGGATTGCACCAGGATTCAAACCTATATAAAGAACTGACAAGGCACCCCTGTCGAGCATTCGAGGATGTTCAAGAAACGACGACGGCAGCAATCAGATTGGAAGAAGACAGGCTTTCCAGGAGGCAGATCCAAGGAGTTGAGAGGATGACAAAGAAGGAACAACAGAAAGAAAGGAAGAAAGATCTAAACCCTATAGCAGACCCCAGGAGAAGACAGTGCACAAGGTGGAAGGCAAAGAAAGACCACTGTCACCAAAGTTGATTGAATATGGCTTCAACACTGGAATGACAGGCCTTCTGCTAGCCCTGAAAGATATGGGAGATAAGGTCAAGTTGTTATACTCGTGGTTTTTAGTATAGGGACACTCGGCAGAGTACAGAGTACTCGACCAAGTGTCCATCTAAGTTGGTATGTCATTACGCTGGAAGTTGGGGACTCGGACGACTGCAGAGCACTCGGTCAAGTGTCGCCTACTCGGTCGAGTGTCGCGTACTCGACCGAGTGTCCGGTTCGTATCGGATTTTTAGCGGGAAGTAAAAATATTAGAACGGGAAGCAGTAAATCATTATTTCGCTTTTAAAACAAAACCTAGACATCGTTTACTGCTCCTCCTTCTAGTTCTTCATTCCGCGGCGTGTCTCTATCGNAAATCATTATTTCGCTTTTAAAACAAAACCTAGACATCGTTTACTGCTCCTCCTTCTAGTTCTTCATTCCGCGGCGTGTCTCTATCGTTTGTTGGAATTTCTATGCATCGTAAGACCGTAATTGTAAGGGTAAGTCTTTAGTTGAGTATTTTAGCCTTTAATATAAAACCCTAATTTCTGATTTGGGGGTTTTAGTGTTGGAGTATGCGTCCTCAACAGTAGTGCGATCACATATTTAAATCTCATAATAAGAATACCTAAGGGATGATACATTATATAGTTAACTGATCAACATTTATCGGTAACGATTGGCTGACTAGAGTTTGACGTTACTGTTGTTTGACGGTGGTGATCAGTTGATCCCTTGAGGTCACACC
>VHZZ01001612.1:86883-119624 GCA_009801015.1 Silene noctiflora | reverse complement strand
TCAACAAACCCCAGAATTAAAAAGAAAATAACGAGATATGGACCGTCATTATCAGCAACACAGAACAGAAACATGGTCGGTCCAGAGAGAGCTTGCAGTAGTAGGGGAACTCCTGCAATGTAACTACACAGTTCATTCTTCCTCTTCTGCCTCTTCCAGCCATTTTACAAAGGGCTCAAGCGACTTAACAAATGTTTGCCTGTTAAATGGGAGTAGAAGCAAAAATTAGGAAAAAAATGAAGAAATAAATAGATAAACTTGACGAAACGCATTAAAGGGAACTGATACACTGGTATAATTTCGAAGCATACCTGCCCTTTGGGTTTGTTCCTTTGCTGAACCAGTGCAGAATGGTATCTTCTGCAAGCACATCCTGGTCATAAAGAGACCTTATTATTTCTGGAAACAATTTCATCAATTTTGCATCTTCATAGCATTGGATTTGAACTTTGTATATCAGTTCCAACTCGAGCTTTCCAGTGGTGCAGAAGGTATTTAAGAGCTCCGCCCAGGTTTTGACCTATATTAAGAAAACCAAATTTTGCATCAGTTAAATTATGAGTGCACCATTAGCAATGCAAGATTATAACTCTGACTCGTAAGAACCAATGTACTATTTTTTTTGTGAAAATTGCGATGCACACAAATATGCTATAAGCAAAGAACATAAACATCATACCCTCAAAGGCTACAAGGGTAAGGGTGGACAAATTTCAAAGCATACCTGCCGCAGAGCAGAATTAGCATTCTGCTGCTGGTTTTTCCCAGACCACTGCACAGCATCCATGATAACATCCCATAAGAGGCGCACAACGTCAATATCAGGAAGCTTGGCCTCCTTTACATGATGTTTGACTGTTTCGATCACTTCACTCACTTCAGCTTCCTCTGCTATCTGAGTTGTTAAACTAGTTTTCATTTGAGCCAACTTAACCTCAAACATCTTTTTCTCATTGTACTGGACCAATTGCTGAAGACCTTCATTACTGAGACAAGCAAATCACACATCAAAAATTAATTATTCAAATGTAGATCGAAAGATTGGCAATGAGATGCAGGCATGCAGCTAATGATGGTCCAACTAAAACAACTTCAGCAGCAAAATTATTCACATGCAGCACAATAACACTCAAGGTCCACCCAACAAAACAGAGTCTCAGTTAGTCAACTTGGAAATATGTATATAGCAGTATAGGTGGATTCACATGGTTTCAACAAACTATTTAGCAACAAAATTTAGAATAATAAGCAAAGGTGAGTCAAATAAACACTAAGCTAAGAAAAAAGAATTCAACAAAGTTAAAAAATATGACGACTAGTAACAAGAATGTAAATAGAAACAATGAGCATAAGATGAAGGCAATCCTTACGTGAAATGTTCAGACAAAGCTTCCGGTGATCTTTTAGACGATGGAAAGAAATCGAGGAGGTTTTCCTCGGCTTTCCCACGCTTCAGGAGAGAAATCAAATCATCCAAGCTGTTGTCAACGAGGTATTCCTTGAAAAAGTCGGTTACAAATGTAAGAACTATTCCCTTTGCCACAAGATTATCCTTAAGCAAGGGCTGGAATACTGTCTCGGGCGGTAAACCTGACAGCTTCTGGGAGAATGCAAGGGCCGTAAAAATGGCCAACTTTTTCCTTTCATTCTCTTCAAACAACTCAAGGGACTGTAAGAATCTTCGCATGACATTTTCAAGATACTTAATAAGGAAAGGCCTTCGGCGCAAAATTTTCTGTATATAGACAACAGACGGCAAAATGGATTCACGTTTAGGTTCACAATCAATTACGGAGTAATGGTGGCGCTCCCCCTCATCAGATTTGGTTGTTCCTGGTTGAGTACGACCCCCAATGAAGATTACCTGCATGAGTATAACCACCCATCATTACTTATTCAGAAAATGTCGATAAAGATCTAAATAATGTGGACATAAAACGACAAAGACCAGAAACTACGTCATAGTCCCAGAATAATTAGGATATGCGAACATAAACCATAAAATAACAAGTACTGAATAGTAAAATAAATTAAAAGGTAGAATGAGATATAAAGAGGGAAGACAAAAATATAGAGACGCAACCAAGTAAACAACTGCAAGGTGAATAGCCAAGGCAATTTAAACGACAAACAAGCAAAAACTAAGTGGGAAAGAGGTGAAGAGACAAAAAGTCCCCTCAAATAGGACCTATTTTTAGTCCCGATACCATTGACAACCCTTATCCGTAATAAATTCACTCTCCACTCAAATTTATTACCTTCATTTTGAATTTTGTAACCTTATCTCCTCACCACTCACCTAGTGTAACTTTGTCTTAGTCTCACGTGTGCTAAATCACCAAAAATGAGACTCTTGTGATTATGATAAATGCAACTAGTAGCTTTCTGCACACTTCCAGATTATTTCTGATGATATAAATCCTCGATGAACTACAGTATACGGCCACAAACTCAAGGGTTTGTATTCAATCTCAGTTCAAGCCAATACGAAGGAGGACAGGTGCAGTAGGTGTTTCTGCCAACCAAACTAAAATATTGTCATATTCTATAGATGAATCCCGCCTTATAGACACGAGGAGACATTTTTACGAACAAAATTGCATTTTTTTTTTCCAATAAAGTTTTTGGCAACATTTCCTTTTTATGGACTTTAACTAGGATTAACATGTAGAGGAGTAAAAATTAGGGATAATATGCCAACTTGAAAGGCATAATAAGCGAGCTAGAACAATTTTTTTTTGAAATTGCATAGTAGAGCACCTCGCTAGCTGCGCCTTGTCAATAAGGTTCACCGCGGGTTTTGGCAAGTGCATCGACGAGCCCTGGGCTTAAGAGCGCTCAAGGCACGCTTTTATAACTACAAAGCCAATTATCATCAGAGACATAGCATGCGATCCTGAGTGGATAAAGGGATTTTAAAACTGTTTCCCGCTCCCATGGTTTTGTTTTCACCAGGCGGGATCCACAGGAAAACTACTTGATTATTCATATTACCAAGACAGTAAGGCAATGTCTCCACCAACACCAGGTTTAGTTCTGGCGCAAAAAAAAAGTGAAAAGGGGACACTCCTGGAACAATGAAGCAAGGATACCTTGGCTTACAGAGCAATATATAAGTAGCTAAAGGTCATGAAATAAAAAAGAAAATCGCAAGCATGACAGAAAATTAGACGATAGGTTGAGGCAAATACCCCCATATTAAATCTTGTTACGATCATGGTCAGGTATTGGCCGTTACAGCCTAATTGTGGTTAAACGGGCAATATCCCCTTATATATTGCAGTCGGGGTAATCTTCGGAATCTTCACAAAATCATCGCATCTCGGTGTGGTGATATTGATATAATACCATGTTGATGCCACTAAGTCACCAATAAAGCTAAAAGCACGCATCGAAAATTCAAAAATCAACAAATCTAGACACACTCAGGCTCAGCTAACTGAGCATCAGTAGAAGACACTTGCCTCAAAGAAAGTATCACCGTATCTTGAGAAGTCAAGTTCTGAAGATTCAATACTCTTTGCGATAAGTTCCTGCATGGAGTAAAACATTATGTGATCAACCAGTGTAGAGACGGTCGCATACAAAATTACAGAGACAATTTTCACGAGCAATAATTTAATGCATTTATGTTTTTTTTAAAGGGGAGGGGGGAGAAATTAAGAAAAATACTTTACCAGATCACCAGCGTTATCCAAGTATATCTGGACCACTGCATCTGAAAATGCTGCAGGGTCCAGAGGAGCAGCGATATTCCGTTTGCGGGTCTTAATCCGCGTTCCACTATTCCAAACAAACAAACAAAAGTTAACAAAAGTTTCTTCCCTTTAACTAGAACATGTGGCATCGATGATGGTCCTTACAATTAATGTACATGCCTAACATACCATGAAAATGAGGATGATTAAAATTTCATCTACTTGAACTTCACTTTTATGATTGGATGGTAGGGAATTTAACCCAATGATTTGGAGTTGCCCAAATTCGGATGTTTTACAACAACATCAAAGCCTTAATCCCAAGATGATTTGGGGTTGGACGACATGAATCATCTTTTAGAACCATCCCTGGGTGACCAAAATGCGAAAATATAGAAAAAGAAGAGTGAAAAGCAAATGGGAGTGAAACATAATACAAAAGTAAAGTTAAACTTATAGGTTTGAAAATCAAAGCTCATATTTCTTTTATAAAACCTTAGAATTTAAATCTAAAATAAAAATTAAAATGATGTTTTGAAGAATCGAAGTAAAAATTAATGTTACGGAATACCTTAAAAGTAAACCAAGTATTATTACATAAGAAAGTTCTTTTTTTTTGTAAAGGGTGTAATAAATCCGAAAAGATCAAATGATTTTTTTAAAAGTTCAAATAAAAACACTAAATATTTCAAGTAAAAGCATATACTAAAGATTCACATGTATCATTTCCCTCCATTGTGCCCTCCCCGTCACCATACCCTCTTCAAGCCACAGAAATCTCATATCATGTTCTCACACTCTCAACCAAGTCTGTTTTGGTCTCCCTCTACTAGTGCATCCATAGGTCTCCTCACATGATCAAACCATCTTAGTCCATTTTCTATCATTCGGAATATGTTTTATGCCTAAAATTTGATTTCTTAATTATTCTAAATTTACATGTGGGGCAAAGATTTAGAAAAGAACGAAAATCTAAATGAGATCAGATGCCTAGGCATGGGAACGGAAGCTTATATGATTAATCACCTATCTTAATACCCTTATTTGTTTATCGTGCATGCGGGAGCAGGACTTAAACATAATAGAAAGAATTTATTTTACATGAAAGATATCATTTGTATGACTTTTGGGTAGTATCTCATCTGAATAACAATTGGGTGACAAGGTAAAATCTGACCGGGTAAAATCTCATAGGAGCCTTCTTGTTCAAGAAGACCAAATGGAATGGAATATGATACTATGGAGTATGGGATTCTTAATACATTCCTCCTTGGAATTGTTTGGTTCGTTATAAGTTTGTAGTATGGGGGAATGGAGTTTGAATCCTAGTGGGAGGATGGATATGGGATTCCAAGGGATTAGAGTGGAGTTGTAATCCATTAGTTATCTAACCCCATTCCAACACTCCCGCCAAACAATAGAATGGATAAAATTCATTCCAATGAAACCAAAAAACAACGCCTATGTGCTTGTCAAAAGTTAATGAAAGTATGGGCTTTAGTTTCTTTAGAATTTGATTAAAGACATGTGTTCGCCTCAGTTGTAGGTTTTCAAACCCTTAAACCCCATCTAAGACTTTGTCCTTCTTCAGGTGATCAACTCTCAAAGTATCTACAATTGACCCGTACACATGGAGTAATTTAAAATGTAACACATAACACACCACTCGCACATGTCTAGCCGCTTGAATATTCACAATTACAAATATCGGGTCCTAAAAATCGTTTCATTTGGTCATATAAATATGATAAACAATCACAACCATAGTAGAATAGAGTCATAGATGCATCAACCACAAAACAAATCACTCGTTGTGAAACAAATTAAGAATCACAACAGAATCGCACATCTCAATAAGGATTTCACTTCTCTTTTCACCTCAACGATAAGTAATTTACCTTATTCTCAATGGAAAAAACAAATCAGCGATCAACCGATCACTGATCCATCAAGGCAACAACTAACAGATCCAATTATATATCTCAAACATCACAGTAGTTATCAACAAGCTAAGACGAAATAAACACAGATAACGGAACTCACCCGAGAGTGGGTCTCTCCTTTGAGCTGCACACATTGAAAAAAAAAAAAAAAAAAAAAATGCCATATTTTTATCTTTATTACCATTGTAATTTGACTAGTCATAAATTTAAATTGGATATTGCTCGTTTTAAGTATGGCTTATTGCTAATAACTAATGATCCTATTTAAAAAAAAAAAAAAAAAAAAATCAATCAATCAATAACTAACAATAAAACTCATGAAATATACGAAAATTAATCAGCTCTTCAGCTAATTCTTATTCATGCAGCTAGCCCTAAATCGACTACGCAATCGAAAACCCTAGCTCAAAGAACTAACAGCTTCAAATCAATTGAAATCACAACATATTCGATCCTCGATACTGTACACGGAATCGATTAAAGTTGTGACTACAACAAGAAAAAAAAAACAGATCTAGATATGGAAGAAATGCATGAAAAGGTACAATCAGATTAACAAAAATAAATAAAAAATCGAAAAAAAGTGCAATTAATTGAACAAAATGATGAAAAAATATGAAAAGAAAACAAACAAAGATGAAAAAAATACCTCATAAACAAGGCGGAGAAGGGTTCGAAAGACGAGAGCGGTGTTGAGTTGGCGAGGAGAAAAGGTGTGTTGAGAGAGGACTGAGGAGAGAAATAACAAATTTATGTAACGCTTGATGCTAATAATGTGGGCTTCATTCTTGATAATGAGGTCACTTGACCGTCACAAATTCTCATTTAAGACGGGTATTATTAGCTTAATTTTAAGATGGGTTAAATATCATATTACTTGTGTATATAAGATAAATATATGGTTTTTTCATTTTTATATATATGAGTAGTATATATTTGACCCGTCTTAAAAGAGAATTTACTACTAGCTCGTTTATTTTACTTTTAGGACACTCCCTCTCCACTGGTAGCAAGTGTGATATCATCCGCATTATAGAGCCGAGAATATGGTAATTCAAAGTTTGTTCGGTCAAAAGAAATTTGACATGTAAGAATTTCTAGTCATGAAATCCAAGTACGATAAATTCTTTTTTCAAGTTGTAGTTCTTAGAAAGATGATCGATTTTGAAAAAAATCATCACTGGACTCGTAAATATGAGTTATGGCCTATTAAAGTTTTCTTGATAAAAAATTGGGTATTGTATTTCATGCAAAATGTCAAACTTCATGATACTGTGTGAATTTTCCGTTAATTAATACTCCCTCCATTCAACTCCACACTACCACTTTCTTTTTTCACGTTTGTCGATGCGTGTTTTACGCGGTAAATATCGTTAGCTACGTTTTAGCAAAAAATATAAAAGTTAGATATTTATAATATACTCGTAAAAACGAATCAAATAAGATCTCACATGAATATAATGTTATTTACGTATTGAGAGAAAATTGAATTTGAATATTTACTTGTGAATAGTGTGCAAAATAGATAGTGGTAGCGTGGAGTTGAATGAAGGGAGTAGTAAGTAAGAGTACCGATGAATTAGGTAGCTAGGGTAAACCCACCAATTCATGACTTTTTTTATAAATTTAGTATTACGTTGGAAAAGGGGAAAAAAATTCCAATATAAGTTTTGAAAGAAAAGTATACAAGGCATTCAACTTTTTTTTAAAAAAATGTGTTACACTAAGAAAATTATACTAGGTATAAGTTATAAATTTACCCTAATAGTCATAACATAAATTAGTTAGGTAATAATTTTATTTCAACAGATTAAGTAGATTAACCTAATTAGGATTGATGAAAAACAAGGTTTATGGGGAAGAGGTGGCTAAGTGGCGGGGGATTGATGGTGGTCGAGTGGGAGAGGAGGGGACAAAGATCAGTCGAGGGGTAGTGTGCAAGGATGTGTGTTGGTGGTTGCGTCTGCAGTGTACTGGGACATGCAAGTGCGAGGGAAGGGGATTGTGGTAAAGAAGGTGACGGTGAGTCTAGGCGAGTGAGGAAGGGGAACAAGTTTAGGCAGCAGGCTTAGGAGGGTGGGACAGAGGAACGATTGGATAGCTCTGGCAACTGGGTGCACGTAAAGGGGTTGGTGAAATGGCTGGGTGGAGGAGGTCCGGTCTAGGTGGAATGGTGGCGATATGAGTGGTAGTAAAGGACATGGAGATAAGACAGTGAAAGGTAGAATCGAAATGAGAGAAAATTAGAAAATTATAGCGTTGAAATGAGAAGGATAAAGTAGGTAATATGTACATATTTCTGTAAAATATTACATAAAGAGTATAACTCCATTTTTTTATTGTTGTTTAGCGTGGTCTAGCAGGTTAGGTCGAGAATATGAGATTCAGACCCGATTTGGTTCATGTCGGGGTTGGGGTTGGTTACTGACCGTCCAAACATGCCTTGGGGATAACGACCTGTGGGATGGGTTGAGTGAGATGACCTCGTTTATTTGACCGATTTATAATTAACCATTTAGGTTATGGGCTTATCCGATTTTGATTTAATCTGTTTCGATCTTGGATTGGTGAGTAATTTTACTTGTATGTATGAAGTTCGAACAAATTTTTTTTAATTGTAAAAAAAAAAAAAAAAAAAAAAAACTTGCTCTGAGAACCCGACTTAGGCCCTCTTAATTTGAGCTTATTTCGGTTCAGTTTAGTTAAGTTTAGTTCCGCTCTATTTAAATTAACTTTTACCTTCATTTCTATTCAATTCAGCTCCAGTCATGTTAAGCTCAACTCCATTAAATCCCGTATCGATAAATTTGCTCTAATCAATTCCAAAGACCTAATAAAACATCTTGTTTGGCAAAGGGGGTAAGTTAGGAGAGAATCATGTCAACTTGATAGTAACATACTCCATATTTCATTACATTCTTGTCTCTATCCATTTTCCTGTACCATCATTTCGTAATTCATCTGCCAAACACAATTACGAATTACCCAACCCAATAAATACCTTCATCATTCTATGATTTTCAGCAAATCCATATTCCAGAATTCAAGTAGTTAGTAATTACAGAAAACAATGGCAATTAGTCTTAAATCTATATCAATTACTGCATACAGTAATTTTAATAAACCTTCAGCATTTACTCTCCTTAAAAAACCCTCTAATTCCCTTCATTTCATCCCCAAAACATACAAATTTTCTTCTTCTTCATTAAATGTTGGATGTTTTGTGACCTCGGCAATGGGTAACATAGCTGCTGTCGATTCTACCATGGATGCTGTACAGAGAAAACTCATGTTTGATGATGAGTGAGTAAATTTTGATCATGAAGTTTTCATCTTTTTTATTATTTGGTTTTTTGTTTGTTTGTTTTTGATTATGGGTTTTCTGGGTTTTGCTTACTTTGTGTTGATAGCGTTTAATTAGGATTAATTATTGATTGAAGTTTGTTGTTTTTATAGTGGCTGGTTCATAATTTGATGGTTGATGCTACTGAATTATTGTTGATCCTTGTATGTCGTTTATTTACGCTGATATACTACGTTTCTCACATAAGAGGTTGTTACTTTTTTTTTTTTTGTTTCAACTTTTTTATGTGTACCATCTTTTTTTTTGTTTCGACTTTTTTATGTGTACCATCATTTATGTGTTGTCTCACTAATGACATTATCTTATTTGAGACAGTATCTCGAGAGACTTACTTGTTTATGTTGGTTTAGTCATGTAGTGATGTGATGATCAAGGTTGGTTCACTTGGCTTGTTGATTGTTATTAGAGCATTTGCTACAAGTGTAAAATATTTATAATAATTGATAGATAATTGCTGTAAATTTCTATGTTGTTACTTGTATTATAAAATTCAGTGTTATGATGTATTCCTGTCCTGTGAAATTCGAAGTCAGTTTTGTGAAAGATCATACCGCTGTCATGGTGTTTGTTCAGTGAAGCACTTGCATTATCAAAGTTCCTGTATGAGCTTTAATGCCATCATAGGCATGAATCTATTAAGCATTCTTGTCTATGTTTGATGGTTTCGCTTTCGCAGTCCCTTGCTTTAGTTTGCTTTTAGTTGTATATAGGATTGTTTGCATTATGTGAGTAAGTCATTGCTATAACTTCAAGATAAAGATGACCAAGGGTCCTTGATCATACGTATTACAGCTTACTAAATGTACCTGATCTCTAGTCTTAGCTTTCTACAATGTCTTTTCAAGCTGGAATCAAAATTCTTTCAAAGGAACTTGCAATTGGTTTTGACTTGCTCTGAAAAGGCTCCCTGACGCTGTATCTCACAGTATTCTGATTTTTACACTTGCTTGTTTTTTCGCAGATGTATCCTGGTTGACGAGAGTGACAACGTTGTTGGTCATGATACGAAGTACAACTGTGAGTGTTTCTTCTAAGTGTATATTAATGTCTTGTCTATTGATGGAAGTCATTAATCAGTTTCGCATCGTGTGTTACAATCAAGTGTAAGCTGTATTTATAAATTTTCATGCCAAAGCCTTGTATGTATCATTGTAGGGAGTATGATTTATGATCATGAACATTACTCTGTATATGGCAACAGTGACCAACTAGTTTTTCGAAGTGTTGAGTGGCTTTTGGTGTCTTTTGCTGTATGCACTGCTTTTTTAATGCTATGATCAATTTTATCATTTGTCTTCAGCTAAAGAATTGTTTTTCAGTGGAATATATAGAGTGTTTGTTGTTTACTACGTATATGTTATTCCTTCTGGATGCCATTTCGATCCCAAAAACCATTGTGACACAGTTTTATGCTTGATGCATGAAGATTGAAGAATGAAGACTACCAAAGATTTTATGCAAGTCGACGTATATCTCGGAGGGGCTTGTATTGTGGCCTTCTCTCAGTGCAATATAAAATCATGAGGTATCCTGGTGGAAACCCTGGTTTTGACTGATTTTGAGAAGATGTTAAACTGTACTAGTTTTACCCACATAGATAAAAGCAGTGCCATATGTCAATCAAGTCCATAGATTGGTCAATCTGTAATTTAAAGAAAAGTATGAAAATACCTACTTTCTGTCTGAGATAATATGGTCATTGAGTTACTCGTGTATGTTTATTGTGAAGATTTTGATTATGTTGTGAATTGTAATTTATTTTTGACGACAAAGTCTTGTTATTTATGCTTTTATTTAGACTTTCAGCTTATTTATCAAGTTTTACATGCATTGTAATAGGTCACTTGATGGAGAACATTGATGCGGGAAAGGCGCTTCATAGGGCTTTCAGTGTATTCCTGTTTAACTCAAAGTATGAACTATTGCTTCAGGTATGTTATCTGCTTGCTACCTTCTGAAATTGAAATCGCATCTTAGCACATAGGTTTGATGTTTGTCTAGAGGAAAAAAAAGGATCGAAAAGTATTTGTTCACGGCACATCATGACTTAGCTGACATTTTTTTTTCTGTAGATAATGCCTTTGATAAATTAGTAGCTTAGTTTGACCAGTTGATCTCACTTAATCAATTACTCCCTCCGTCCCAGTCAATTGTTGTCCTTTTGTTTTGGCACAAAGACCAAGGAAAGGGAAGAGGGTCTATTATAAGATGACAAGTGTACCAATTTAAGTGTGAATGATCAAATTACTCATCAAATGCAATCCTAAAATAGAAAGGACAACAAATGATTGAGACACCCCAAAATGGAAAAGGACAACAAATGACCGGGACGGAGGGAGTATTTCACTTGATCAAAGTAATGGATGTCAAAGCAACTTTTCTCCTTGTCTCCTTTTCTAATTTTATTTGACTTATTGATTGCTATGGCAATTAAACTTTACTGGAACTCGAGATTTGAGTTCTGAATCATTATCTTTACCTCAGCACCTATAAAGAGGCTCTCGCTTGAGGCTCCCTCGCTAAGAAAAGCAAGTGGCTCGGATGTCCACAGCATTTCTCTTACTATAAAAGGGAAGTTGTTTCCATGTGACCCACAACCGAAACCGGGACGACTATCTACTACAGAAAAGAAGCACAAAGTGTGTTACGAAATGATTAGATACCGCAACATTATCCTGAGAAGAGAATCAGGGATAAGTACTGTAATTTAGGGCTTCACCTGTTTTTGAAGTGGATGTCTTGATAGTTCTGATTTCTGTGATGTGGAACATTTTTCTTGAAAACTAACAATTTTCTATCCTTTATATACACAGCAACGTTCGGCAACAAAGGTAACTTTTCCCCTGGTCTGGACCAATACCTGTTGCAGTCACCCCTTGCATCGTGAATGTGAGCTGATCCTAGAGGATGACCTTGGTACTTCAACTTGATCCCAAGTCCTGAATACAATTTAACTCTTTGTTTGGATGAAAGTATCTGGAGGAAAAGGGTGCAAGGAAAACTGAAATCCTCATTAACATAGGAAAAATTTGGAAGGAAAATGAATGCACATACTAAAATCCTCTCTAAAGTCTAACATAGGAAAAATTTGGAAGGAAAATGATACATGTGCATTCCTCCTCGCCAAAAAATCTTCCAACATAGAAAAAATTGAATGGGAAACTCATTCCCGCCGCTCCTCCTCCCTGCCCCTTTCCCGTTCCCTCCTCTTTTCCTTCCAAAACATTCCTGTGTTGATGGATTTTGATTTGGCTTCCTTTTTCTCTCCAAAACGATGTATTAACCACACAAGGCTATTTCCCTCTCTTTTCCTCCAAATCCTCCACTCATCAAGGTAAATTAAAATTTTCATGAAGCTGATGTGACTCAAAATCCATTATTAGGTGTGAGGAATGCTGCACAAAGGAAGCTTCTAGACGAGTTGGGTATTCAGGCTGAGGATGTACCAGTTGATCAATTCACTCCGCTTGGTCGTATATTGTACAAAGCCCCATCCGATGGAAAGTGGGGAGAGCATGAACGTATTATTTTTTATTCCCTTTTTATCTATTTGATATTTTCACATGCTTCCCATCACGTTGAGTCTACCTTCTTTCTTTATTTTTCCCTGAACTCTTCTGGCAGTCTGAGAGTTTCTTATAGCTTGTTTGCTGGGATAATTCAGCTGACAGCCTTACAGACTTCAAATTACTAGCTGCTACAGTGTCTATGCTACTGCCACTGAGTTAAAAGTATCCGACATGTGTGTAACCAAGTATCATACTCTGATATTGTATAACAATGCCTCATTTTATTATACAAGGACTTAAGGAGGTGTTCAAGTGTCATACTTATATTCAAGTGTCGAGTGTCCGACACGAGTACGCAGGGCAATATGAAGAGTCCAAGTAATATAGCAATATAGCATACTATGTCTGTGTATCATGAAGCAGAGTTTTACCATCGTGTAATTTGGTTCTTAACTTCTTACCAAATGTCAGAGTGGGTTAGACCTTATATATTACTGGACGGAAAAGCGTCCTCAAGGTGAAGCTCATGAAAGGTAGATTTTGAATTGTCTAAAATGCTAATTGCTTTGGAATCAAACCCTTGTTTTTTCCTCTAAAAAATGCAGTCATTATAGTCTAAGGTCTTCTATATTATACTTTCTTCTTTTATAGGCTAACTGTCAACCTTTCATTTTCCGTCTTATTTTTTCTTAAGTTCTCAGCATGTATATATTTTCTTATAACACCCCATTGGACTATGCTGCAGTTGACTACCTACTATTCACTGTGAGAGATGTGTCTCTCAACCCTAACCCGGATGAAGTTGCCGATATCAAGTATGTGAACCGAGAAGAACTCAAGGAGATTTGTCGCAAAGCTGATGCAGGTGAGGATGGTATTAAGCTGTCTCCCTGGTTCCGACTAGTGGTGGATAACTTCATGTACAAATGGTGGGACCATGTCGAAAATGGCACCCTAAAGGAAGCTGTTGATATGAAAATGATCCACAAGCTAAGTTAGGTCTAAGATTGTATGTGATGCTACCTCCGCATTCTTTGCTTGCACATGTCTTGTAGGACGAGCTGCTTGTTGAATGCAATTTTTCACATCTGTGCCTGTGCCTGACGTTACTGGTGTTGTAATTACGGGTTTCAACTCTATTTTTGGTTTTATAATCTCAGTCAAAGCCGTTTGTGTTGTTTTGGCAGATAAGAGGGGTCACATTCCAACATGTTGACTCCATTTCCAGTGGAATTAAAGATTTAACATTTTGTATTGTTGGAATATGAGGAATAAAGCAAAATGATTCAGAATATTGCATGTACTTTTTAAGAAGTCAGTCGGGTCAATTCTCGGCCACATTTCATATTATTGTATGAGACCGTCTTATACAATAATATATCATGTTTACATGCTTTCTGAGTCAAAAAAGGCAACTTTATACATGGCTTCCAGGAAACAATCAGTGACAGCAGTTGATTAGTATGCCATCTTGGCAACGCAGTAGTTGATTCTTTTGTTAGACCAAGGAAACTTCACAGAACCAAAATAAATAAAGAAAGACTTGTAAATAACACTATAAATAATCATGTTTTCCACTGATTTTACTGCAACTCATTATCTGATTGCAGGGAGAAGAAGGCTGATAGCACTACACAGGTAATATAATTTGAAGTTTCGTGTTATATGATTCTACGATAATGTTGTTTTTGTCTATTATTCTGCTATTTGTCGATGTCCGAGTCGCTTGGAAATAACATCTATGTATACTATTTTTTCTGTGATCGTCCTTGGAAACATTTATTTATACTCATTAGTGATGAGACTGCGTATAGTTAAGCTCTTTAGAACCAGTCTTAGCGGCCTTAACGGACGCATCTAATAGTACGGTGGTGGTTGTGGTGGCCTTGTGGCCTTGTGGGTGTGCCTTCTGTTTCTAAGGTTTACTTTGAACCGTTTGAGGTTGACTATGTACATGTAGTTTTCAATTTTCTCTTCTTTGTAAGATGACAATTGATCTCTGGTTGCGAGCGAAAACAACAATATAATTTTAGCGCTTTAAGGATTTTCGCAAACAGCGTTTTGAGGGATTAGACATACGCAACCTTACTCTTGTATCAACTACACACACAGATTCTTGTATCAAATAGTTTCTCAATAACTTTGTATTTTGGCGAGGTAAAGGGGGTCGGATATACAGTCAGTCAGTCTTGTGTTTTATATACAACTTTCTATATAACTGTATAATTTTTTACTGCAGGTATTCAACATGGCATTAGTAGCAACAACCGAGATCTGTGACTTCAACACTCAACTGATCGAAACAGGCGAATTACGAGCTCTAGAACCAATCTTTCAAATATACGGCCGACGTCAAGCATTCTGGGGACCAATCATAACCCTAAAGGTATTTGAGGACAATCTACTAATCCGAGAATTCCTAGAGAAAAAGGGCAATGGGAGCGTCCTGGTTGTAGACGGAGGAGGGAGTCGAAGATGCGCGATATTGGGAGGGAACACAGTGCAGCAAGCTCAAAACAATGGGTGGGCAGGGATAGTAGTAAATGGGTGTGTGAGAGATGTAGATGAGATCAATGAATGTGATATTGGTGTTAGGGCTTTAGGTTCACATCCTATGAAAGCCAAAAGGAAAGGAAATGGGGAAATGCAAGTAGGGATTAATGTTGGTGGAACTAGGATTTGTGATGGTGAATGGTTATATGCTGATAGTGATGGGATTTTGATTTCTAGACTTGAATTATCGGTTTGATTTTTACCCGTAATTTTAAAGAATATATAAACGAGTTTATTACACGTGTTTCTCGTATTATGAACTGGAGATCCCTGTGATTATGTGAGACCATTTTAGTGTATTATTCAAGTTCTATAAATTCAGGTTAATTCAGACATTTCGGTTTAAACGAACGAGTCTTACTCATTGACAAAGATATAAAGAACACGCAATATTGATATGGTAAACTGAAACACTCATTTCTTAAACAAGTTGTTCAGATTTCAACAAATTGAAAGAAATCTATTAACGGACTTGTTGCAAGTGTTTTAAAATATATTGTTCAGTCGTCGATAGCCGATACTCTTAATATACAAAAATAAAGAAAAATATAAAAGTAAAGCCGACACCTTATTGTACAATAAGGTAAAATACAAAAGAAAAAAAAAGAAAAAAAGAAAAGGAGATTCTCTGTCAAAGATCAATTGATTGATTAATACCCATTTGCAAGATCATAACTTTCACTCATTTTCTCTCTTCATTTCTCTTTATTATCATCTTTGATTTTGTTTTACAAAATTTGAAGCTTTGGGCTTCGATTTGTTGAACAGGTGATCTTACCTGATCCATTAATTATTTCATTTTTTCTCTAAATTTTTAATGAAATGTTTGTGAATTATGTAGTTTTCGACGCAATTTTCATCTTGGGTCATTCGGAAACAACCTTTTTTAGGTTGTTGTTGTATTATTATTGTGGGATTTTTGTTTTTATTTTTCTGTTAATTATTCAGGTGAATGTTTGTTTACTGTTTGCATAGTTAAGTTTTTTTGTGACTGTGATCATCTGGCTATCTGTATCTGGATAATTTATGTCTTCTGGGTTTTTAAATGCCTCCTGAATTTCACATCTTGTAGTTTATTTGTGGCATCGTATTATAAGATCGTTATACATCGTAGACAGACTATGATAGCTTATGCATCTCATTTATTGTTATCCTTAATGACTGGTATAAACTATTATGGGACTGTTGTGTGTATGCTGTACATACAAACTGTTTATTTGGGATTATTAGATTATTTGATTAAGGAAACTACACTTTTAGTGAAATGTAGCAGCACATTAAAAGTTCTTTAGGAATTAGGATTGCAGTATTTGAATTCTTCAAGATGTATCTTTTGGGGTAATTTAGAGTGTTCCATTTTATTCTCATCATCTGCTTTAACTTGAATCGGTATTGTAATATAGATTGTGATTGTTTCTATTGTCGTTTGTTCGACTTTTTAATGGATGATGGATTCCTTTGACATAACCAGAGTTTATGTTCAGATAAAGGGGATTGATTTATCTAGATATGGATTAGATCAAAGGATTCATTCATTTTTTACAAGATGGTGATACTAATCTAGTCTAGACTTATGATTAGATGGAATAACACAAAATAACTCAGTAAACTGGTTGTGGCAGTGTCGCGCGCTTCTTGCCTGTAGTAGCAGCAGTTGGAGTTCAAGATATGCAATCTTGCATTTACATATATTTGATGTTTAATTCATATATTATGATTAGTCTGAATTCTGAGATTATCGAATGCAAAGAAGAAGAGTCATAGGGAGACATTGTAATGTGCTAAAAACATAATGCAGATGATTTCTAATGGGAATCGGTTCCTTTCTTCTTGCAGGACCTTCATCAACATGGCTCTTGTGGCGACTGCTGAAGTTTGTGATGCAAATCCACAAATGATCCAAGGTGGCGAATTGCGTGCTCTCCAACCGATGTTTCAGATATATGGCCGACGCCAAGTTTTCTGTGGTCCTGTGGTCACCCTCAAGGTATTCGAAGACAACGTTCTTGTCCGTGAATTCCTAGAGGAGAAAGGTAATGGTAGGGTTCTGGTGGTTGATGGTGGAGGGAGCTTGCGGTGTGCCATTCTGGGAGGTAACCCGGTGCAGCAAGCTCAAAATAATGGGTGGTCAGGAATAGTCGTGAATGGGTGCGTTAGGGATGTCGACGAGATTAATAGCTGTGACATTGGAGTCCGAGCTTTGGCCCCACATCCTATGAAAGCCAACAAGAAAGGAATCGGGGAGAAACATGTGCCAATAACCATTGGTGGTACCCGAATTAGCGACGGTGAATGGCTTTATGCTGATACCGATGGAATTCTCATTTCTCGAACTGAACTATCCGTCTGATATTGACGTACCATGTTTCGATCAACCAGTAGAATTCCGTCCTACTTGTATCTGAAAAATGATCTATTTCAAGTTGCAAATGTTTGTGCAAGCCTCTTCCAATCAACGATTAATCTTATATTAGACGGTCTCACATTTTAGATAAACCTAAACTTAAGTGCTCCATATTTCTTATTCAAGTATAAGGTTTACGGGTTTGTAATTTGCACCACACGGATTTGTCTCAAATAAATTTTTGTGTTGGATCGATAAGCATTCATCAGCATGTACTGGTACTTCCCTATTTTAGTCTGAATTAGTGATGTACCTGTCAATTCACAATTTGGTAAGAATCTATGCGAAAATGAACTCGAGTATATTGCAATATAAGTCTATGAAGGGTAGTGGATGTTACAAGCTCGGAACTGATTTTTACACTCATCTATTCCTCACTCTCGTTGACAAGAGAGCTATAACATTGAAATACTGAGCATAAGCATCATTTACTGACTCGATAAGCACTGCAAAATTTTCTTAGCAATATCACAGGACATTGCTTCCTCATGGTTTAACCATTAGTTATTTAAGATGTATCGTGTACTGTATACTGAAACGTTACAAAAATGTCACAAAACTCGTTCCAAAATTGACAATAATATTGACAGTTAGGGAGAACTCATTCTTCTTCTGACTCCTCTTCTGATGCATTTTTAAGCCACTGCGATGAAACGAGAAAAAAGCATCAGAAATCTTCCTCAAAACTGGATCAGTGATCAATGATAAAGAGAAGTAACAAAAGAATTATTACATCAATGAATGATTCTGCTTGCTTCAACAAGACTCTGTCGGTTTCATCTGCCCCCTGTTTCTCCGATTCCCAAGACAGTATAGCTTCTTCTTGGATAATATCCTCCGAATATAAAAGATGGAGAACCTACAAATCGACATAAATTGTTTACCGGGAAAAGAACGCATGAAATAAAAGAGAAAATCTATCACATTTTTTCTTATCAAACATAGACGTGGGAGACATGGGTGACGGTAGTGAGTGGTGTTTGAGGCATTGATTCTGGTGGGAATTGAAGATTGGGCAAGTCGAGGGTTAATACAGTAAAGATGTATTCAAAGCCCTACTTTTGTTTTGCTTTTCCTAAATCATCATGTCAAGTCTCGAGCAAATGAATAGAATTGGGTGGATCAAAGGAAGTATGACATAGTAGCATTATAGCATACAGTCCAAGCTGTTTCTTAAGAGGAAGAGAGAGATCGCAGTCAGGCGTACCTGAGAAAACAGAGGAAAGAACGCCTTCACTGACTCGAGGCACATTTCCTCATACTTAAGTATCACTTCAATCTGCAATTTTAAAAAGCAAATAGCAACCAATAATCAGATTTGTGAACAGAAGATGGATGCAAATGCATTTATGTGGTGAAATCCAGTGGGATATATACCTGCTCGTCTATGGAAGGCAAGTAGTACTTCAAAAGCTTTTTCCAAGTTTTAATCACTTTCGCCACATTTTTGCCAAGTTCACCTGAAAAAAAATTACTTCCGTCAGTAAGTTGCCCACAAATTAACAGAGTAACTATGTGATAGTAGTAGCCTCACAAGTCACGAAGCTGTAATGCTAGGGCCATAGCTTAGCTTCTGAGAACGGATCAAGAAACGTTAACTTACGAATTCAGTGGAAATCCGAACTGGACATTAACAAGACTCCTACCCCTTATTTGAAAGGAAAGAAAGGATGGTAATTTTCCTTGTTAGTTGGTTAATTGGTTGGAGGGAAATCGAGCGGGTGGAAATAAAAATATTTATTCTCTTACAAAACAAATTAAAAGGTCCTCTACTGGCAAAAGAATTGGTAGGAAAATTACACAGTTCCATTCCCCTCCCTCCTTTCTTTCACAATCCAAACAAAAACCCCTAATACAACATTCACATGGTCCGGTAAGATGGGCAATATCAAGAACGGGGCTTCTTATGGGTAGCCATTGTACAGTTACATTACATACTGCACACGCTAATCTGAATCTGAATGTTCTATTAAACAAAGCAAGACAAGACTTGATTACATTCAAACACAAATAAGACGAGTGATTCAAAAGTCCTCGGAACTCACCATTGGAATTATATGGTGTTTCTGCAGCCAACTTCATCATCGAATAGAATATTGCACCAGCGCAGTCTGCAGCAGCCATATTGTAAGACAATCTGCAAAAAGAGAATAAATTAATGTCAATACTTTGCCAAGCAACCCTTCCACGGAAATTCTTACTTTGTTGAATACTCTCAAATCACGGGGAATTGTTTACGTATTCTATTTTAATCAGTGCCAACCAATAGTTTATGTTTCCTCTTTGAGCATATTTTGCGTGGTTGGGATGTTGGGATTGAATGTAGAGTTCTTTAACACGCTTACAAGTAATTACAGTTACATTAATAACCTATCCCAAAGCAAAGCTAAGCTATTGGCAAGGATAGGGGGAGTTATTGAATCTGTATCCACGGATCGGGAAGTATCACACAACCCCCTCGGAAGGCATGACTCAGACCTACTCTTCACATATAGAGGGAGTATCAACAAAATTGAATTGACATTGTGGCGGGAGAAAAATCTACCTCAGTGAGTTCACTTCTAAAATCACGTTGTCTTCTTTGATATTTTCAAGCACAGCTCTCTGGAAAGTTGCTTCCACCTTCAAGCAAATAGCAAAAAGATCAGCTTAAAGAGAAAAAGAACGACATAGAAACAAGTGCATACAAATTTACACCTAAATGTCAATAACCTCTTTTTCAAAGTAGTCATCTATGGGTTCTTCGGAATCATGGACTTCGGAATCATTACTAGCCGATACCAATTCTCCAGAAGGAGGGAGGAGACCATCATTTAAAAGAGACTTATCCAAGTCATCTTCTGCAGCTTGCAAGATTTCAGCAAGCTTGTCATCAGGTATCGGTGCAACTGAATGCCTCCATTCTTCTTCTCGCCCTCCTTCATAGGTGGACCAAATATAACCGACACCACCAATACCCACCTTGAAGATGAAAGAAAAAGAAACAAGTCAGACACAATCCCATTGAAAATTTTGAAGAAAAATAAGATTTTCAACAATCACCTTAAATGGGAGACTGGGAGTCATGAATGAATAAATTAAAGTTAAGTTGGTTCAAGTCTCATTTAGGTGAACTGATAAATGAGAAATGATCACTAAAGGTGTTCACTCCAGAAATCCAGAAATTTGAAGTTAGATTCGAGAAATGATCATATAATAAGTCACTACAAAAGTTATCTGAATCCCACTCAAACAGACAAGTGCAAATGTTCACGAGCAGATAGGCTTTTAAAGGCACTTCAGCACATTTCTCATGGCAGCTAAACAATGTGCACTAGTCCTAATACACACAAACTTGTAAGGACAGAATACAGGGCAGTGTAACACAACTAATGCAATGTTAACATAAAGCAACTACCTCAGAAGCTTCGCTGGCTTTGGCTATCAACTCGTCATCTGACAAACCCGTTGCAACACCAATTGCTGCAAGAAAAATACAAAACAATACATGTGAACGGGAAACTTCGAAAAAGAAACAACCAAGGAGCTTATATCTAATTACGTTGAACATCTTCAGCAAGAGCTAAACATCATGATTCATGAATGATGGACAGATGACAATTTACTTATGAATGCTAACTTCGCGAAAAATTGGATCAGTATAGACGAGGGAGGTGAAGGCAACTTTTATATAGATAATTCATGGACGTTGGACATGGGGGTCATGTCAACCAATTTCAAAAGATATACTCAAGTGAAAGAGAAGAAAATCAAATTACTGGGTCCATCAACTTGTCTCCCGGTCATTAGTTTTACCTTCTATTGTTATATTTCACTTCTACCCCCACTTGAATAACTACTACTCCTCTAGAAACGTTCCCTCTACGTTAATGTGACGCGACACTTAGCTGCTGTGTCGTGTGTCCGAAACGACACGACATGACACTTCACTTTATACCTCAAAATAGAAAATTCGCGCAAAATAGCCCTATCCGACACATGTCAGACACGAAGAGTCAGAGTAACATAGCGTTCTCTTTTCATCTTTAGTGCAATTTCTTTTAGACATACACTCTCTGAATGCACATCAAAAGCATGCTCTCCTGCTATTCAGACTATTTAAGAGTAAGGCAGCATGGCTTGAGAGACTACACTTCGTCTATCAAGTGGTAATAGCAAGGCAAATACATGGACATTTTAATAAGTGACCAAGTGGTAAAACAATGTGGGTAATGATGCAAGTGTAAGACATGCACAAGTGCACTATACAGTTCACAAAAGAATTATATTCTCTTTTTTGTCAATAAACCCCAATAGCCTTTTATTACGTGAAGAGAATTTTGAACAATACGGCTGGACTACAATGGAGTAAGTAAAAGAAAGGGTTCTAAGACATGAGAAGCACCAAGAAGAAAATAGAATGAAATTATGATGAGACTGAGAAGTAGCACATACCAGATGTATCTGCCATTGCACTGCTGCTAATTGCAGACTCTAACTCCTCATCACTGTCTTCAACAGTTGGCTGTTCATACAATGACACTTTCGAGTAAGCAGGAACCACAAAATGCTCCCCAATAACGACCTGCATAATATAAATGGTTGCATTAATTGCTGAAATCTTTTAAGGTAGCAGATAGTTTGGCACAACTCTGAATGTTTCACATGGACATATAAGAATTGACAGACGAATTTCGCTTTCATAAGGGTACAGATCACTAACTGACTAAATAAACAACTAAATTCATACCTTGAATGACAAGATAACACCAGGCTCCAAAACTGCTTCAGCCTTCATCAACACCCCATCGCACACAATTGCATGTTTTAAAGTACAGCCATCTTCAATCGTGACGTTATCCCAGATATATGAACCCTCAATCGAAACATTGGAACCAATCTTGCACTTTTCCCCAATAATCGAATTGGAAATTCTACTATTGCTTCCAATAATGCTTCCCTTGCCAATAAGGGTAAAAGGACCAATTTCTGCATTGCTCGATTGCCCTATATCTGGATAAACAAACATATATAGAACAAATGAAATAACTTACCAAAAAGGGAAAAAACATGATACTCACAGCATATACCAAAAATGTACGCTAGTCAAGACCTAGCAGAAAACTAAGATATTTCCGTGAAAGTTACTACCCCCCCCCCCAAAAAAAAAAAAAAAAGTAAAAGCAAACAAATATTCATTGATCCATCCAAGCTTTCCATGGAAGAGATTCAAACCAGAAAAAGAGTCGACTGCATACATCACATGTAGCTTGCAGTGATCCGGAAGAAATCTTTAAACAAAATAAACCTTTCAAACATACAAACTTAAAGGCGTAAGATTTACGGGTTACCGAAGAAGCCCAAGGCCAAAACCCACCAACCATACACATTACATACATCACATATAAGACAGTGATCTCTGAGGAAAAAATGCGTATCTACTGCATTCCCCTGGGCATATTACGCTTCGGGAGTTTTAGTAAATTAAAACGTATCAAGAAAAGACAACAGTATATGAAGTTGATGTTCTCAAGCCTAACCTGATGCACGGTATGTGCCTTGTCTTCCAAGTTTTATCACAGAATTTCCAAAGCACTGGACATCTGGCACTAGGGGATAAGTCCATCTTTGCACAATGTCTTTGCTGATAGTATCATAGCTTCTGAAGTTCTCTATTTTCGCCGCGTAATTTGAATGAATTTCGTGAGTGTAAATTTTGTATCCCATAATCTGACAGATGACACGTGAGCACAAATTAATTTGAACATCTCAATGGTACATATGATGTGAAATGCGCTATTGTATTAAACAAATCGACAGCAACAAACAGTGGAAAAAAATATCATTATTGAGGAACATTATACAATAACTATAATTCATTATCCTGGGCCGGCATTTTTTCAGAATTATAAAGCACAAAATTAATCAATTATTAGATTTTCTTCTTAATAATAGATGATGACAACAACGTTTTGATATCTTAAATAAAAACCCTCCAAATAAAAAAGATTACAAGACAAAAAAACAAATGGAACCAACTGAGAGCAAACCAGAGTATCAGTAAGTAAAATATGTGCATAAGATCCAATCCTTGTTAGTGAACTGAAGTAAGGTGCAAATTAGGATAATCGGTAAAGCAACATACATCATCGAGAAGTAGCCCCTTTACAAAATGACGACGAAGATGCTGATAATCAAAATTGTCTGTGAAAAGACTAAGGACTTCTGGAGCACATATGTCGACATAGCAATCCTGAGTAAAGAAATTCTTAGGTTAGAGAAACTCCGCTCAAATAACAGATAAAGATTCTTAATTCAATGTCTTTGATACCTCCCCTACACACCAAAGAGTACAGACAATTTGAACAACACGTTTTAAATTAAAATAGTGAAGAATGAGGGTAAACATGGGATAGCTATCTGAATTTGGATGATTATCACAAAAAAAAATACAAAATTAAAAAATTGAAGTTGTCGGTTAAAATAAGTTGATACGGTGTATTTGTATTGTTACATCAGATTCCTCAATATTTATTACAGAGTAAAATACAACACAAGACATAGTTGAGACTTGAGTAGCACATCCAACACAGTTCAAAAAAAATTTTTACTCAATTTGGCCACATAATTGCAGGTAACTAAACACACGGGATTTACATGATAATCCATCAACCCAGTCAGTATGAGTGTGTGCGCCTGTGTATGACGAGTTTACATAAATCAGACGATCTCACGTGTGCGATCAACCCATCAAAGATTAACCCTGTAATATTTCAGAAAATATCTCAGTCTGAGATAAAGAAAGGACCTGCATGTCATTATGCAATGAAACCGAAGAGCTATCAGTCAGCAATGTCTTGTCAAGAGTGATAGTCCCTTTGATAAAATCTCCTTTATCCTCATAATATAATAGCTGTTTTGTATCTGGATCAATTGCCATGAACAGCTCATCAGTGCCTAATCGAGACTGGTGAGTAATAGGTGATAACTTTGACTTCTTAACGACCATTGTCATCACAGCGTTGGTATCTTTCTTCCTTCTATCTTTGTGTTCTTGAAGAGCCTCTGCAAGTGACATGTTGCAAACAGTGTCCCCATTAATGAGGACAAAGTCTCCATGAATCTAAGAAACAAGAATGATGACATTGTTAAAAATCAACCGGACATGTAAATAAATATTGAAGTATACTAATATTGCATAAACTACATGCCAAAGATAAATAATATCAATACATCTGAAATCCTACAATTTAATCAAGCATCTCTTCTCCTAAACAGTGGTCGGTGATTAACAATAGAAACATTCAAAAAATCAAAAGAGACAACAGATTTCTACATATTAGTTAAGAAGCTAGGCTTCAGCTATTAGGACAGATAACTTGACAGAATCGAAAAAGCTGTGTTGCCACAAAACAGGCTTCCACTAAAATATAAGATAGATACAATAGTAGAGAATTAAAATGAACAGAAAATTTTCAGACGTCTCTTCAACTTCACATATTCCTAGGACATAGACAGTGAGCATTCTCATGATAAAGCAGTTCATATGAGAAGCACAGAAAGTGCCAAGTTGAGAGTACTTGAGACTACGGCTATTGTCGTGCTGGACATTTCAGAAGATAAACCAACACCAACAATGACTTTCAGATTATAAGAAGTATACACATAAGCAATGTTTCAAGCTATAATTATATTGATTAGGAAAAGCAAAAGACAGAACTGTATAAAAAAGAAAAACCAGTGCATACCACATTGCGTTCATATATCAAGCGCAAGGCATCTCCAGCGCTAACTGAATTATGTGACTCAATAGCAGTGACTGTGATGTTGGGATGCTTATACCATTGAGAACTCTCCAAGTAATGGATCACGTGCTTTGAGTGGGCACAACAAAACACAAAAACTTCTTCGATACCAGCAGATTCAAGCCACGCCAAGGAATATTCAATCATAGGAATGCCAACAAGTGGTAAGAGTACCTTTAAACAGCAGCAAAATTCATAAGTGCAAGTGTGAAGACACAAAAAGAAAGCTTTACGATAATCCAAAAAAATATCTATTTTACTAAAGTATTAAACCCTGGAAGAACAATTATACTCACATGGGAATCATAAGGATGTACGATACCAACAAAAGTTGTTATACATGCAAAGTTAACAGCATCAAACTAGTTTAATTGTTGCTATACTTTTTATAAGCCACAGCAAGTAAGTCAATTGCCTTTCTTACAAAGAATGTATTACAAAAAGCCTGTTTGCTATCGTAGAGCTTGTAAGGGTTAAGATCATACAGCTGCATACATCTCCCTCCCACCCTAACCTCTAATCAAACTTTGCTTCCACGGCTCAAGCACACCGCCTTCCACAGTCCACCCATACCCATAACGTGTTTTAACTTCCTAAATGTCACCATCAACATCAATGCCATACTATCGACAGAAGTTCCCCTCTTATATGAGTATTCTCCATCAATAAACATAAAACAACAAACCAATTGGGCAAACAACTGAATTGCATGGTACAAAAAAAAACTCCCTTAATGATTACTCAGTAACCCAACAACAATAACAACATTACCCCAATGGCTCCCTCAAATTGCGACCCAAAGGGGGGTCACCCTTACCCTTGTATTAGCAACACAAAGAGGCTGGCTCGGAATGATTACTGATCAAAATCACAACGAACAACATCAAAACATGATACTATGCATCAAAATTTCCCCTTTTTCAACACAATTAACCAATAACACAGAAACATTAACACAAATAGGTGAAAAAAGTTCCTTTCTTTTCTGGGTAATTTCCTACAACCCAAATCAAACACCAACCAAATCACCCATCTAACTAAAAACCCATAAATTAAACTCATCAAAAACACAAATTAAGCTAATAACACAAATAATTAATGAAAGAAAATGAAAAAGAATCAACCTTTGGACGTTCAAGAGTAATGGGACGAAATTTAATGGCAAAACTATCAGCCAAAAGAATAGCTTGTAAAGGAACATGTGTAAGTTCTTCATCTTCAGTAGCTTTACTCCCTTTCCTCTGCACCATTTTTCTCTCTCTCACTAAAACCTCTCTTGTTTTGGAATTTGGGTGTGTTTGATTAAAACCCTTTTTTGTTTAATCTATGTTCTGTGAATTTTTACGCGATTTTTTACTGTGGATCGAGGAAGTTTTTGGTATGAGAGTTGAGTTTTTTGTGTGTTGATTAATTTTTCTCTTCCCCAATTTTTGCGAATTAGATTCCCCCTTATTGGTTTTTGAGGTTTATGCCTTTTGAGTTCTTGAAACGTGTGTTTGGACTTCGGAGTAATGATTTAGGAGTTGTTTGGTTCATACGTGTACTTTCTAATTTCGATGAATTTATTTATAATTTATATAGGCGACTTCTTAAATATCGCGCACTAATTTTACCTCTGACATTTTATAATTGCCCTTAATCTTAAAAAATAATTAAGAAGACTTTCCGCCCTTCTCTTTTCCCAAAACCAAACTAATTCGTTAATATTTCAACAACAATGAATCGTAATTCGCGCATATCACATGTAATTTATCAATTAAACCAATGTTTTTTTATTTAAAAAGGTTTATTTTTAAAATTAGGGTTTGGATTGATATCGATTACTATAAAAATCGAGTTGTTGAAAGGTGGTTATGGGGTTGTCGAACAGGCCGGAGTAGGGTGGTCGAAGACGCATTATGGGTGGTCGGAGAGTGCGGTTGCTGCGGTGGTCGGAGAGTGTGGTTGTTGTGGTGGTCAAAGAGTGCGGTTGATGTGGTTGTGAGTTTATGCAGTACACGCGCGCAAGGGTTTGGGGTGCTCGGCGTGGTGGTGGGTAGTTGACACCGGGATGGGGGGCAGGGAGGGGTGAGCGGCGCGACTTAAGGTGGCCGGCGATAGGATTGGGGGTGGGAGAGGGGGTTGTTGGTTTTAGGTGTAGATGACTATCGTTGTTTGTATATCGGTTTCCCTTTTTTTCTTTTTTCTTTTTCTCTCTCTTGTTTCTCACCTCGCGGGGTGAGAAATGAGAGGGTATATTCGGAATAAAACGCAAAAAAACGCGGGATTGAGTAAATTAGTGCGCGAGATTTAACAATTACGTTATATTTATTGGGGTTAAGTTTTCTAATCTAATTTTGGTTGAATTTGAGAAAAATGTATGTTTTCTTTGTAGGAATTAATTAAGTTTTCTTAATTTAATTCGGGTTGAGTTTGGAGAAAATGTATGTTTGTCTTTGTAACCTTGTAAGAATTAGATTTCACATGAATTTTTGATGACCAAGAAGGGAACAGGTAAACAATTTTCTACATTATATAAGCATTGAAAATTCGTTGTAAGTTCTAATTACTGCAATTTCAAAAATTTATGTTAATCAAACAATACAATTTTTTTTATTAAATCATGGGATTTTCTCAATTTCTTTGTTTTCTAAGTGACAACCAAATGACCCCTTAGAAAAAAAACTCAAAAAAGAAAAGTCAATGTCTTCGACCTTAAATTACCTGAAATTAAACTTATAATAATGTTACGTACTATAAGAATACTCAAACTTGAAATAAGTGAAGACATGTCGTCATGAGATAATGAAATACTTTGTATATGAATAACGTATCTATTATAAATTTGTAACTCCATCGAGCAAAAAAATCAACCAGTTGCATATTTGCTATTGGAATGACATTCTTTACGGGGGAGAAAAAAACGTCATTTTCATATGTTTAATATATTCATCTTTGTCAAACCTAAAAAAAATGTCTGCATATCTACGATAACTTTTGTTGTTTTTAGAATTAAATACGTCATTTGCGTGTGTGTCCTTGTTTAGGATAGGTTTGTCCAATTCTATATAACATTTTGACAAATACTATATACCATTTTGACAAATACTTTCAAATGAACCAAAATAACAGCTTTTTTAGCTTTTCTTTAGCATTATTTCGAAAAAGAATTCAGAAAACCAGGTTTTAGATTTCTATTTTCCTTAAGATATAGGATGAAATTGTTCAATCACAGTGAAGTTAAGTTATTGTTAGATGGTTAACAAGTTAAGTACAACAACAACAAAACCATTACTCTAGTGTCTCAATGACTCCCACAAATTGCAGGATAAGGAGAGTCGGATGGTACGAAGTCTTACTAGATGCTTAAGTGATTTTACCAAATAAAAGATTTAAATTTAAAAGTTTTTTATAGAGTTAATTGCAGAGTTTGTTCGAGCTGGTTTTCTTTCCCCACAAATTCTCATTGAAGACGGGCACTATCCGTCACAAGCTGAAGACGGATAGTGCCCCTCTCACAATATGCAAGTGACACCAAACATGGATGCTCCATTTTCCATTCACTTGTCCTCCCACTTGCTTTATTGTGAAAAGGACACTATCCGTCTTCAGCTTGTGACGGATAGTGCCCGTCACAAGCAAGACGTTTTGTTCTTTCCCCGACAAGCGTAAATGAATTTTGCAAAAATGAGTTGTAACATCTTCGGCTTTCTTCCCATCAACGGGTAAACTAAGTCGAGACGGTAGGTGAGGATTAAAAACTGAAAGGTCTGATTGATCAATGCCCATCTTTGTGCTTCATTTAAATCACCCATCCAGGCATCCAGCCACATCCTGCATCCCCCATTCTTTTGTGAGGACTGCGCACCGCCTACTTTGATTCAGTGACCCCATAAGCTAATGTCAAAGCGAAATCAGATGGGTCGGATTGCTCAGTGCCACAACGAAGATGCCAGAATAGCAATTTTGCAAAATATTTGTGTGAAATTATCTACCACAAGGACATTGCTACTGGAAAGAAAAGGGTGGAACAGGTATTGAATGAAGGACAAAATCCAAGGTCTCGAACAGTGATTCAGTAAATGAACACGAAAGAGAATTATTGTTCCAATTCTTCAGCTCAACAAAAGGAGAAAAGGACTGGACAAATTATATCGAGTCTAGCCGTCGGAGCTGATGGTGATCATGTGATTGAACAAACAGAAACAATTTGGCGTCTTACTTAGCAGAAAGACGGATGCCTTGCTAATTATCAGGCAGCATGTGTTCCGGGTCACAGTTCATTCGACCACAACTCGCAAGTCGCAACTGAGGGTTAACAGTCAACCAATGACAGCGCCGCTCACACCTGAATACCTGAGCAATGTCTTGTATGTTATGAACAAGTGGATTAGACCTAAATAGCAACCATGGCTTGATTGCAGCTGAATGACCACAGAAACGATGAGCCAACACAAATTTTACAAGCAGTATCAACTCTGTGCTAACTACTAGGAAAGCACAAAGCATCAATGAATGGTTAAATGACGGATATTTAGAATCGCAGTCAAGATGAGAAAAATACCATATGATTTAATCAATAAAACCGACCCTAATCAAGATCTTAATCCCGAACTTCATCAGCACAATTGTCAACAAAATCAACAAAGCATCTCAATAAACAGCAATTTTGGGATGATTGCAGCTCAATAACCAGAGATATGATCAGCCAACACAAACATTATGAAAAATATCATCTTTCTTCTAGCAACTGGAATGCACACAGCATTCTCAAATGATCATACGGCACTCGGGTAACGTGTCGTTAAACATAATCAACAAAACAAGTCCTAATCAATATCCTAAATCACCATATGTATCCAGCAACACACAATCATCAACAAATTCAATCAATCAAAGAACAAAAAGGGGAACTCAGAACTTTATTGTACTAATATAAAGCACCATCATTCCTATAATACAAACAACATCATCAATTCAGGAACAAAAGATCAAAACCCTAAAATTTCAATCCAAAACCCCCAAATCAATCACAAAACAAAAACAGACCCACATAACAAAACAACAACAAACACGAAATCCAACAACAACCCACTTAATAAAATCCCAAATAACACCAAACCCAGATCCCCAGATTTCTTCATCTTCATCAACTATTTCTTCAAACTCCCACGAATTCCAGGTTTAGGTTTTCCAGAACTACTAGTTTCAGCAACAGCAGGAATTGAAGCATGAAGATTACTAATCTTTGTATCATCAAAAGGGATTTTAGGATGACGAGCATCATGATGAATTTGCATCGTTTTAACATCTGGTGCTGTTACTTTGCAATGAGGGCACTCATATTTCGCATGTCCACCCTTTTCGATTCCTGTTCGATCTGCGAGGCCGGCTTTTCCGCCGCCACGATTGGTTAACGCGGCATCAGCTTTGGCTTGGAGCTCCTTCGCTGTGTGCTTCTTCGGCTTTGCTTTTCCTGTCATGGTGAATTTGGGGATTCAATTGGATTGATTTGATTTTGATTATGTTTTCTCTCTCCTAGGGTTTGTGGTAATTTGGGAGAAAAAAGAGGGAAGGAATCCGGACTTTGATGGTGGGTTGTCTCAATTGTTGATAGTGGGAGAATTAGGCAACGATATTTTTCTTATTTGGGGAATCGGACTTGAAGATAATTCTTGCGAATCTAAAGCGGGTAAAAGTTGACTCGATTCGAGAAATTCGACCCGAATTATTTGAAATTCGATCTAATAGAATACGAAAATTGAGTTAATCAAAATCGACACATGACCCGATAATTAATCAGCTTAGAAGATGACATGATGATGAATTACCTTGATTGACATTTATTTTAACGGAATTTATTTTCGCAATACATTTTTTACTCAACTCAGTACTTTTTACGCAATAATTTCCATTTGTATACCCTTCACTAAAAAAACTCCAAACCTAATTCACTCAAACCTACCATTTTAATTCATCAAATTTATTAATTAAAATTTATTAATTATGCTCATCATCATCATCAATTTCGATAACGAAATCATCATCGAACTCATTATCATTTGAATATTTGATTATAATGACGTGAATCAAAAATTATAAGATGGTGAAGGGTCAACGGATTACTATGACACACATAAACTAGTTAATCAAATTCTTAATTGTTATAAAATGAACCTCATAATAATAAACTTGAGCAAAAATTAACGCTTTGGGTAAGATGATGATGATGATGATCATCATCATCATCATCATGTTGATTAGGAGTAACATATAGCTTGATAATTAATTGCCAGCTGTAGGATTTGCTTGATCATGGTGTTGGCTTGATTAAAAGCACGATTTACATTAAGAGTGAATGTTGAGCGGTGAAAGGAAGGTATTGGGCGACGGTGGTGGTGGTGCGACAAGGGAGGGGCTAGTGGTGTGCGGTGGTGATAGTGGCGGTGGATGGTAGATGGAGAAAGAAGAAAGGGATTTTTAAAGAAAAGGGAAAATAGGAAAGGTAATATGGTCATAAACGTACTGTATGAGTAAAAAACGTACTACGAAAATCAGCATCATTTTAATTACTTTTACTTTTATTTTTACTCAAAAGTAAAATCAATACATTTACAAATTATTTTAATATGAAATTACTCATCTATAATAGAATACATAACATAAAATATATGTTAATAACATGTCTGCTACTGACTCGAGTTGAAGCTAATCCAGATGACATTCGATGATGGCTCGACATGAATTGTAAGATTTGTAACCAGCGTGAACTCGTCGTTTACCCGACACAACACGAATCCGATATGACTTGACCCATAACTGACATGAGTGACTTGGTTAAAACCTCTACTTCGACTTGTCAATTGTCGAGTGTGAGTTGGTAAATTTAGCTTCGGGTCAGATTAGCTCAGTTGCGATCATTTAGAGTTCAAATTTGTTTTAAATGTGTTCTTATCAAGTAAGGAACAATGGCTGGTACACAACAATAAGTTTTGGCGGGATTGATGGGGTTGGGTTTTGCCGTTTCTGTTGTTGGTCAAATTCTGACCTCCTAATTGAGTGCAGATCGGGTAAGCCTAAAGGTAAGTCCATTCTAAATTCTAATCAATTAAGTTGAGAAACTACTTATCGATACCCCCCAGAAACAAACCACTTAATAGACTTACTATACAACCAGTTGTAGTACAACTAGTGATGTAAAATCCAAGTTTGTTTTTTAAGTTTGTTTTAAAAAGAATCTGAGGTAGCTATTTCATAAAATTTATGAACCCATCTGTCACCACTTAAACATCTCTTTACTATAAAAGTCAAAGCATTTTAAACTTTCTTATACCCCTTGATTTTAGGGGGGGAAAAAAACAAATGCTCCCACTTTTCCTTTTTCCAAAGGTGTTATTCCTTGATTTAAGGAAGATTTATTTTCATTCTCTACTTTACAATTTTAAGGTATCTACAATGCTAACAACTAAATAAACACATACATACATTATACTATATAAACTATACA
>VHZZ01001611.1:54173-73382 GCA_009801015.1 Silene noctiflora | reverse complement strand
TATTTACCGTAATTAATTTATAAAAATAGTTTAAAAATCGGAATTAACTATTAAAATAGTTTATATTATAAATTTATTATTCTCGGGTGTTACACTCTGATCCTTGTGTAAGTCAGTGAGTTTAGAATGTAATGGGCTTGAATGAGATTTAAATAAACCTTGTTTCACCCATGAATGGACTGTCCCAACTGAAACTCCACTGTTTTCTGCAACCCTCACAATTGTATCTCTAAGAGATACATCCAGGGATGTAATATGCTCAATCTTTGGTAGGATTCTTTTCCTATTTTTGTTGCCTATTCTCCCACTTTTGACATCTAATTTTTCACCTACTAATCTTGGTTTTTTTGGCAAGTCTCCATATGTTGGAGATACTTCTATCCTTAACATTGAACCTTGCAGCTGCTTCTTTGATTGCACCATGAGAAAGATGGCCATCATTGGACTTTTGAAGCAAGTGAATGGCAACTTCAGTTCTCATTTCCTCTGTCATACACTTGAATGAATACCATTTTTGGTTATGTAATTTAACTTAGTTTCTGTAATTTGTTGTAGAAAAGCCGTGTAGATTATTTGTGTACTGTAAAAATTTTAGCTTTTGTAAGGGTTTTTGTAAAGTTTTTTTTTTTTGTTGGTTTCTTATTGAATGAGTGTTATAATTTTATGGTGAGGATTTTAGGTAATCACATCTGCTATGTAGACTGTAAATTTCTTTGAGTTGATGTTATTTGGGGGGGGGGGAAATGAAACAATCCCCTTTGGTGGGGTTTTTGAATTGTTGAACATTTTGGTGGGAAGTTTAGTGATTAATCTTGAGACTAATGCCCTCACAAAATTAGAATTAATAAAGCATCAAACCCTTTCCCATTTGTACTTTTATTACTTGTTTATTGTCACCTTAATATTTGTGCATAAAGCAATATGGTAGAGTAGAGTTAAATAAAGGAAGTAATTAGATTTGTTATTTTTTTAATGTTGGATCATGGAGTGTTGTTGGTCAACATAGTACATGGTTGGATTTATTATTTTCAATGTACTGCATGGAGTAATGTCTATGATTTTTTATTCTTTTTACTCCTTGCGTTTTTTTCCCAATTAGAGAGAAAATATTAGAGAGAAATTACACACAGAAAAAAAGATGAGAAATGTCGGGCTATAATTGTCAATAGTGTATTAAGATGAGTAAAACGTGTACTGCAAAAATCAGCAACCAAGATTTATAACTAAAAAGTTATTTCTTATAAAATCGAATCGGCCATGAAACTACGAAAGAAATGGAGTATCCTACATTTCTAACATGTACTCCCACATGATGCCAATCAACAAAAAAGCGTGCCAGGATTAGACTCGGTCTGCTCTGAGGCCAACAAAAAATGGGGCACAGAGAAGCAGGAGAGACAAGAGAGATCAATCAGCCTGTGGAGCATGACATACGTTCTTGACGGCAATCGCTGCAGCTCTATACCATGCAGCAGCAGCCATAGCACCAGGATCTGGAACGGAAGCTAGAATATCACTGGAGATATAAGTTGAACGCCCAGCCTGCAATATTACACAAGTTTACACAGCTTTCAGCAGCAATCAACATGTTCACCGTAATATACATAATCTTTCTAAGCTAGAACCCATCCCCAATTCGGTTCCCAATTTTTAATGTTTCTGGAACATATTTTTGCCTCTCTTGTTAACCACCTCTATTGTATCAACGCTGGGCAGTAGTTACATTACACCCAATATCCCCATCCCCTTTGCATTGCAGTGACTAATATAACATCAATTCAATTATATGGGATACCGAAGCCCCTGACACAACTTCCACTGAAAAGGTGACCTTGTGTAAATTTGAGAGGCCAAAACAGGTGGCTACCTCATCAAACCGCTCATGACGAACACATGGACACTTGGTAAAACAATCTTTTCACATCACACTCATTTTGTAGAATAGTTACCATCCATAATACTTCTAGTGCCAAACATTAAGCTAATAACCAATTCTTTTACATCTTCCAAAAGTGGTATATCCATCCATTCAGGACCGTAGCTAATCCTAGAAGAGATCCTTCCACCATGCTATTATAATAACCCAATCTGCACTAAGATTGGAGACTTCATATTCCAACATCTGTACTTCAATCACCTTAGCATGCATTGTCCTCATCTAGACGCTAGAATATTTTGCTAACTAATCAGTCCTGGAAAGCATTAAAAGGGGTAAGGAGAATAACAACCCTCCCTTTCACCAAGAGATGAGTAGCACATAGAATTAATGTAGGATGATGTAAGTGGGACTGGCAGATAATTTTTAAGTGGTTTCTATGTGATTCAGGTGTACCGTATAAAGTAAAGGGTAAATGCTATATCACGACAGTTAGGCATGCACTCCTATATGACCTCTTACGTGGAAATAACTGTTGGGCAATGTAACAGAGTCATGTGCAAAATATGAGTGTAAAAAAAATGAGTGTAACACAAATATGAACGTTCCGCTAGATGTCCGACCATACAAGGAAAGATAAGAAATATAGGTTGAGGAACGAGGTGGTTCAGGAGAAGGCTAAGAGTTGCGTACTTCTATTGAAGATAAGCTGCGGAGAAATCGTTTTTATGTAGTTTGGCCATGTGAGACGGTGATATGAGGCCCTGATTACGAGGCTTGAAAAATGGGGAAATGATAAGATTGTCGGATTAAGGGGACCCAAACAAACATGGATTAGATTGATTGAGAACGATATGAATTGGTTGGGGATGCGCACTTATTAATTCAAAGTTAGTTCATTTCATTTAGTTTTTGTATGTATAGAACTTTTTTTTATTTGCATGTGTGTATGCGCACAATTCGGCCCATGCCCAAGCGATGATTCTGACCCCAAATCATTTTGAAAACTAAGGCTTTGTTGTTATGGTTGTTGTATCCTAACTTTTTACCCGTTCTATTCATACTCGTGCGCTTAAGACTTATAGAGAGAATATATCTTCCTATAACCCACCTAACACCAAGATCTATCCTTTTGTTTGTAAGCTGTATGTGGATCGTGGGGTTACTAAGCTTGAAAGATGCAAGTGCGATTTGAGAAGTTCATTAAATTATAGTCATATCGCTTAACAAGAATCAGCATCCAACTCACAGAAAAAGACACAAGTCCAATTACCACCAATTGTTATTAGATTAAAGGTGTTAGTAGCTAGTTCACACTAAAAGAATGAATACATAAAACGTACCAGTGCCTGCATGTGCTTAGTAGACTCTGCACCACTCAATGCCGCTTCAGATGACTTCACAAATGCATCCAAGGGATCATCCTCAGCATTTAACCTCTGCGTATAATAGTAAATCACTATATGCAATAGGGATAAATACCACTAACAAATTCAACATTACCCCAATGCCTCAAGGACTTCCGCAACTGGCGAGCTCAGGGGGTCAAATGTACTTACCCCTGCACTGTTGCACAGAGAGGCAATTTCCAAATGTCCCAAAATGTAAATTGCATCAAGTGACTGTTAGTTGAAATTAAAAGACGTACAGCCAATTTAGGAAAACTAATTTTCTTTATTTCATCATAATTAAAGCCAAACAATAGAATTTTAACGGCTTAATTAATCAATAAAAAAAAATCATAACCAACCAACCTCATGAAGAACTTCAGCTGCTGGAATCAGGGCATCTAATAGTGTCCGGTAGCCTGCCTGAGCCCCGCCATACTTGCTCACAGCTGCGATAGCAGCCTCGAGTGCAGACGCCCCTACGTATAATAGGGGTTAGGAGAAGTCATGACAAAGATTGACATATCTCAATCATAACATAATCTTACATTCCTTAGACGTAATTGTTCCCTGGCTAGTTGTCTTCAAGCTGGCATATGCAGCATTAAAGAGTATGTCATATCTGTTCGGGAACAAGAACTTTCTATTTAATAGAAGATGGAAATGAACACAATTTATACGTAACATGAATACACAAAGGTGTCGAGAAGGTTATGAAGGTAAGAAGGGGAGCTTGTCATACATAATACCACTTGTTCCTCCCATAACCTTTCTGACAGAAAATCCAATTTCCTTTATTGTCTCCAGGACATCATTCAAGGGATAGCTGGAATTACGGTAATATGTGTCAGATTATTCACAAAACTATAAATAAAACATAATAATATAACTGAACCCTATAAATCTCAATGAGATGAATACTGATTACATCCAGCAACAGACTTTACACAAAATTAATAGGCATCAACCAGAAAGCTGTTTAGTAATATAAGTGACCTAAGGAAAACAAGTAAAAACATAGACATACAATGTCCAAGAAAATCACTCTTAAGAGTCATACAATGTCCAAGTAAATTTTAGATGATAAAATAATGATTAGAATTATGTTTAATATCTAGGGAATATGCTTCTAATATTCCCTTTATCTTGTAGCATAAATCATGGTTTAAAATCACGGTGTCGCGGAATCATCCTCGACTCGACCGTCGTGCTCCAAGGCGCGGTTATCGTGGCGATATTTATCTTACAAGCGTTTGTACATATTTTTCCATCTACTGGACATTTTATATATAGGACTAAACCTATTTAGAATAATTAGTTTGACTAATGTCCAAGTAATTTTTAGATGATATTTTACCATCTATTGGAGAAGATAATGCTATGCTTAACTTGGTTGTAACGAGTACTAAGGACCTTTACTTATATTACAGGCTAAGAAGAATATTATAATCATATTACTTTAACTAGTATAGATCCCGTACTACAGTACGGTATTTGTAAAGAGTTCTGTTAGAGAAAAATGTAATTAAGATGTTGACATTAAACATAATTAATAAATCTACTATTATAAGGTTTTGTATTGAGACGAATTCTCATAGTAGTTGAGAATTCATTTTTTGTATTTTTTATGAAATTTGGCCTACATGGAAGTTACGTAAAAAAGTTATTTTAGATGCTTGATATTTTTGAGGTTGATATTTTTTAGGTTGATTTGGAAGAAATATTTAGAAATTGATTTAAAAAATTTAACAAATTACATTTCTATATTTCTTAATTTTTAAGATAATAAATTTTGTTTTAATAAATGGAATCCTATTAGTCAGAAAGATTTTGTAAGAATAACACTAAGTGRATTTTTTAGCAAGATTTTTGCCAATTAATGGAATCAAATTAATAGACTAAATTAACAGTGAGTCCACTTACTCCATTAGTTAGAATTTGTCAAGAGTAATAATAACATTGAGCGAGAACTTTTAAGCAGTGTTAATCATTTAGTATATAGGAGATTAATTTATTTTTTCTATGAGGATCTGTTGAAAAGGATCGTATCAAATGTACAGGAAGTTTAAGAGAAGTATTGTGTATTGTGCATTTAATTCCAATTAGTGTTTTTTTTTTGTTTAGAATAGATTGCCTACAATATTAATTGACTATAATATATTCTTTCTGAAAATATAAGAGATTTAATTCCAATCAGTGTAGTTTTTTTTTCTCAAAATAGATTGACTACAATATATTATTGCTGAAAATTGAAGAAAATATTTATTAATTGACTATTATATATTATTGCTGAAAATAGAAGAAGATATTTTTGCACAAGCAAACAGTTGAGCGGGAAAAATGAGCGGAATTATCCTAAATGTGTTAATCTTTTAGTCTATAGGGGATGTTGAATCATATTACAATCATATCACACAAGCCAAGTATTCAATGGAGGACAAAACAATGGCAAAGGTGGAAGTAAGGAACACTAACAAAACTGAAGCGACTTTTTGAACATACTTCATAAACCACTTATCATTTCAGTGTGAGAAGTTTATGGCCTCAGCAGAAAAACCGTAGACAAAAATAACAAGAAATAAATATTTATGGAATTTGGATGCTAGCTTTAGCACAATAGCAGCAGCAATATTACAATTTACTGATTTAGTTGAGCACTCAAAAGAGTAAAATGAGTAAGAGAGATTATTATATCCCCACAATAAAACCCTTCAGCCTTGATAGAAGAGATAAACTTTCAAGCAGAGTATTCAATTTTCTTTCTTATTTCATGTTCGCTACACACTCATCAAATGCTGCTCCGTGCCTCTCACTGCCTTTCCCTCCAACATTTTTCTTTCACTGTTTTATTTTCTTTAAATGAACGTATTTCTCTGCCAGAACCTTAATGAACAAACTCTCTACAAACACCCACCAACAATAAGGAAAGTTCGTTCTTAGCTAAGAACCTCCTGTAAGACCCCACCATTGCTAATGCTCTGAAGTAAGAAAACTCTATGGAAGCCCACGACTTATGAGAGACGATAGAAGGTCCCACATTCCCACCATTGCTATTGTTGTTGCTTGATTTCATTCAATCAAATGAGAAGACTTACGTGGCTATTTATATAGCGGTTATGTTGGTGAAACATCCATTTCACCAACTTTGAGATTATTATAGGCAGTTGATATCAAACTTCTCTAAATTATCCTTAAGCTTAGACTTTGCTAGAGACTTAGTACTAGAATTTTCATATTGTATTCATCTAAATATCTCTAGTAAATAGATTTTTCCACCCATGTCCGACACTCGAACACAAGTATGATTCTTGCACACTTAGTTTAAGACAAGAAAGATACTAATTTTTCGAAAAATAGCAGAACTCGACAATTGGACATGCACCCGGGTAAGAAACCTTTAACCAAGTCCAAGTAACAAAGGTCTCCTATAAGGGAATTGAATGTTCTCGGTCGTTTTTGAATGCAAAACGCTCTTACACTCTCACCCAACTTGGCCTAAATATAGTTATTTTTTAGTCATTGACAAGTTATATAGTTACCTATACCATACAATTAAACTGGAAACTTACAATTTTTTCATGTCTTCTAACATTGCTGATGCACCACGAACCATCTGAAACACCTTTAAAACATGAGGCTGTTCTTGATCACATTTTGTATCATAAACAGATTGGAAAAGCTGGAGAGAGGTACTAACCGTAGTTCCACAATCACCATCACCAACTTTACTATCCCATTCATTAAGGCTATCCCTAAGACTAATCAATTCACTAGCTGCTGCTTCAATAGCTGCCCCCAGAATGAGTCCTTGCTTGTTCAACTGCTCTGGACGAGTTGAGAGCTGGTGAACAGAAAACAACAGTAAATGTCAGCAGCAGATGAGAAACTTAACACAAGAAGTAGGCTGATAGAATTTATTCTCAAAAGATAACATTAAAAGTCATTCAGCAGCCTTGGATTATCATGACACAGGCATCCATGAAGATAGCCATGAGGAAAGTTACGCTCGTGCTCACGAAAGACGTCAGGATTGCACAATAAGGGGAGCACTAAAAATTAGATAATAGGGTTTTCTTTCTAAAAATATACGTTTAGCTAGAAAATCAGTATATGAAATCAGGTATCAGATGCTGTAACCAGCTGACGCCACCAACACTTTAACACTATTTAGAATAATGTTTCCAAAGCATGGCAATATGAATTTCTTTGGGTTCAACAATAAAACACAAATAAAAAAGGAACTTGAAACTGGAGAAATTTTCTCCATCACAAATAGCCGTTTGAAAAGCGAACCACCACATAGAGTGCCGATTTTTGTACTAGGTGAACAGTGTCAAAAGTCAAAACTAAATGGACATAGGTAAACAGTGCCAAAACTTATAGCATAGAACCACCAAGGCGAGCAGCGGTTCTTGTCCCATTAAATGATAAAACCGCCACTCACAAAGATGGCTATATTCAGCACCTATGTTTTAAAAAGAAATCCAAGCATTGTTCACCTGGTGCAAAAACCGCCAGTGGCGGTTCACTTTCAAACCACCATTCATAGTGGTCGTTCAATCCATTCCACAGTCTCTGCTGGAAACCATGATGCTAATTATTTTTGATTTCGACCCATTTCACTTATTTTTTTTCTTTCTTGAACACTATTTTGAAAAAAGATCAGATTAGTGGGGTCTGGGTAAAAGTGTAATAGAAAGTTCAAAGTTGTCGATGTGCAAATAGTGATGATATCAATATAAAGACCAAGTTTCCACAAACCTGTTCTGCACATAGCACAACTCAATACTTGTATTAATATCATGCAGAAAGAGCCGCGGCACAGATATCTTACATGTTAATGGCATAGGGAAATAGCACTAGCACTAAATTCACCATGCATTATCCTACGCTAATTTAATTTATGCCACATGGCAAGCTTTAATTAACATGATTTTACACACCTCGGCTTTCCTTTGAAAGGGAGATTGTGGAACTGGGACAGGAATCTTTGCAGGCGGACGTTTACCTATAAGGTAAACATAATGTTATGAGCTTCATATCAAAGCTCCAATCATCAATTTTTACTTGCACAGTTGCACTAAAAGAGACCATGACATGCAAATTAAACAACTTTTTTGACACATTTGGCCGTTGACGACGTTTAGTAAGAATACTACCCACTCAACCTTAGTTTTAAAACGTACAAGGCGGAGTGCCCGTGACAACAAGGCGCGGGTATGAACAAAGGCATGCACGTCAGACATGGGGTGATTATTTTTATAAGGCACAAGGCACACTAAGGCGATGATACCTAGGTGTGAGGCAAAGGGAGCACCTCTTAGACACAAAAGGCATAGTCTTTTGCAATAAATTGTAGTTTCAAAATAAAATTTTGTGCAATAATACCCGTTATGGATTTTAAAGAGGGGTAAGACTAAAGTAGTAAAAGCAAGGGATAATGTGGCAAAGGGAAGGTCGTAATAAAAGAACTACATGAAAAGAAACTACGGAAATTGCATAATAGCGCGTCTCATAATATGTAGACCAGGCAAACGGGTCAACCGGGTCGGGTCATTTTCGGATTTAGCAGAATTCATGTCGAGTCGGATCAGGTCGGTCAATTTGGATTCAGATCATTTTCGAGTCTTATTATCAAGTTATTTACGGGTAATAGACCATGTACAAGTGTACAACTACAAAAAATCAAGCTGGGTCATATTGATCGGATCAATTCGTACGGGTCAAACTCGGGTCCTTAGTTTTGGATACAGGGTTGGGTCATTCTGATCAGGTCATTGCCAGCTCTAGTTATATGCGGTTTATCTACATGACACACTTAGGGGTGCATCGACTACCTTAGGATTTGAGTGCACATTTTTGTAAACACGGACGAGGAACTTTGATTTTGTAAACAAATTATTTAAAGAATAAAATTTGGTGCAACAATATCTACATGACGCACTTAAGGGCGGATTAACTGCCCTAGGATTCGAGTGCACATTTTTGTAAACTCAGACAAGGAACATTGTTTTTGTAAACAAATTAGTATTTACAAAATAAAATATTGGGCAACAATATCTTCTAAGATTTTAAAGAGGGCAGGCTTAGTTTATAAAGCGCGCCTGGTTGGTGTGCGCTAAAGCTCAAGGCGGAGCAAGGCGTTAGCAAAACTTCTTCATCGTGCCTTGTTGACGACGTGCATCTAACAAAACACATGGCTATGCAATTCCCATACTTTTATTCTTTGTAGTTTTATTATATTATTATCTTTGCCACATTATCCTCAATACATACCATCAACACCGACAGGCCATGCAGGGGCCTTGGTTGGAGCATCCAGACATTGCAGAATCGCTTCATCAACTTTCATGACAGTAATTGAAAATCCTGGCAAACATTAAAACAGGTTGGGGATCATAATGGTTATCTCAATAATCAACTTCCATGATAGTAACTGACTAACTGAGAATGCTGAAAATATTGCACAGCTTACGAGTTACGACTATAGCTCCTAATGAAACATGCACCAAAAAGTGCTTCCAGGATTGTTCGACATACCAGCCATGTCTAGGGAAGTCATGAAGGAGCCTGTGTAAACTCTATCAACAGCTAGTCCATGCTCCAACTGCAATCTAGGAACAGCTTTTCCTGCAATAATCATTAATTCCATCAAAGGGGTGCAGCCTAACCTGTGACACAACAAACAAGACCACACTCAGTTTTCCTCATAACTACATAGCAATATACAAAAAATATACAAAAACTAATAAGAGCATGCGTTTATACAAAAGCATAAAGAAAGGCTACCAACCTACCCATTGATCATTATAACTACATTATTTCCTCGTGTAATTGGCACATAATTCGTTTCCTGTGAATGAGAAGACAAATATGAGAACATGTATGATATAATGCAAGATCTTTGTAGAACAATATTACCCCGATGCTCTTGATTTCCTTAAACTGTGACAATTTTGGAGGGTTTACTCAGCATTTTTAAAGTGCATGGCGCACAACAGCCAGTAAGTGAATTTCACAGTCCTTTGAATATTTTTCTAAACACAGCATTCTTGCCAACAAAATTCTCTCTCTTACAACCATAACGCCACAACAACAAAAAAGCCCTCGTAACTTTTTCAATTTAACCAGCACCCTCGTAACAATGAAGGGAGATTAGAGTTAATTAGGTGAAATCAGTGAATAATCAATTACAAAAAAAACAGATATTTCTTCACACGGTAAGCTCTTTAAAATATTAATCGCTTTCTCATTTTCTTATATATTTCCTCCGTTTTCTTTTTATCTTCCCATTTCAATATAATACTCCTCACATATAATAGAGAAATGAGAAGATAAATAAAATGGAGGAAGTACATGATAGCTAAATTTATATTTTTACTCTTTCTATATTAATAAGTTGTGAAAAAAATTCCAGTGGGAAGATGGACACAAAATTCGCCTCTTATCCTCTTGCCTTAGGCATGTAAAATTATTTTCTTCATGGGGTCGAGAGCTAACTCCCGAGAAGAGAGAGAAATTTAGGTATAAAACGTTTGGGCTTCGGCGGGTAGGAGAACTAAATTCAAATATGATTATCCATTTACAATTGAAGATGCAACTCTATGTCAAGGCAGAGTCTGATATCACTCTTTTGTGGTGATAGAAGCTAGGACCACAAAGTGTAGTAGAGACTAGAGATTTAACTTTTTTAAAAGAGTTATCTTCCCCAATGTAAATTCTAGTTATGAAAGATATCCTCCTGTTAGAATTTGGGCAACAGAGGTATCTTGGACCCAAAAGTCACCAATATTGATCATTTAAATAATTGTGAGGAGAACCACTCTCATATGGTGAGACCTTATAGCTCTCAATGAGAGCACAAGACTACACAATATAACGCATTGTACATAAGCCTACTTATACAACTTACATGACTTTAAACTTCCCTTAGCTACAGGGGCGGAATTAGGCCCTTTTTACTAGGGCTTTAGCCCTAGATGTTTTCCACAAATAGAATTTTATGCATATATGAATGCAGTAAATGTCTCATGGCATAATGGTTGTAGGTTGGATGCATAGGTTTTTCTCATTGTATGAGAGTTAGGTCTCGTTTGTTTGATGGAGGAATTAAATTCATGTGTTAGTTTGCGGTTCACATGAATTTAATTACTACATTACAATTCACATGAATTGCAAAAAGTATGTTTGGTTGCCATGTGGGAATTTGTTTTTCCCATGAATTAAACTTTCATATGTTGTTTGGTTACATTATTTCAATTCACACGATTTTGATCAATAAATACAAATATACCCTTGTTTAATATAAATTTCTTTTTTCTTTTAAGGGCAAATGAGTAAATTTGGTAGGAAATGGATGTAGGAGTTCCCAATTACCATGACGGGGGTGGGTAATTAAACTCCCCCATTATGTAGGAGTTGTAAACTTCAAGGGAGTTTTAAATTCCACCATTTTACAAAAATTAGGGTAACCAAACAAGCATTAAAAAACACAATTCATGGGATTCTAAAACTCCCATGAATTAGAAGAGTAACCAAACAAGGCCTTAGAGTTCAACTCCCATTATCAACACTTTTTTGCTTCCTTTTCCAATTAATAGTCATTATCATCAATCTCTCCCTTTTTTTATTACTCATACACAACAACTTGTTGGGTTAAGTGAATGCATGTGTACCTGGAAAAAAAAAACTCGACTATTTAAATACTAAAATTGTAAAATGTTAGTTATTTTTCTTCTCACAACATTTATTATTGATTGTAAGTTTTTTTTGTCATAAAACATTCTTTCTCAAAGGTATATGAAAATATTAGACAATATTATTTTTTTTTACAACGATAAAATTTGGAATGATGGAGTAAATCCTAAATTTGAATTGAGTGAGCAATGCTCAACTAAGTCGATTTGTATTAGTTTTTTTTTTCTTTTTAGATTAATAATGTTTTAAGTTATATACAGAATACTAAATAAACCTCTCGTTTAACGGCCCTTTTGGATTAATTTTTCATGACAAGATTTGGACCGAATAATGAGGCTATTGTATTTCCNAAAAAAAAAAAAAAAAAAAAAAAAAAAAAAAAAAAAAAAAAAAAAAAAAAGCTTACCAAATTGTACTATCTTTAAATCTAGCCCTAGATACAGTTAGTTTCTGGTCCGCCCCTGCTCAGCTATTAATGTAAATGCTCTCTAAAACACCCTTTTAACTTAATGATATTTAACATGTAATATAACGACAACATAAGCTTAATGCAACTCAAAGAATATTAAGAGTTAAGTATCCATTGGCATCACTGCAAGGGAAAGTTAGACCATTAAGAGTTTCACAGTGACTAACCAGTGATAAAATTTCCGTAAGAACATGAGCTACAACAACATCCACAGGTTGCAAATCAGCCACAGCAGCACCTGGTTCTCCGTGCTGAAAAATTGAAATCTAGCTTATTAACTATGCTAGCTTAGTAACTACGCTGCATACAAAGTGAAAACGAAAGTGGGCTCTGTTCCCTTGAACCTTCACAACTACATACAACTTGAAAGCAAATATAAAATCAAGTAACCAGCACAAGTTTGATTATTGGAATACACATCAATAGCAGAAATCGCCAATACATAGTAATCCCACCACCTCAATTTTATCTCTTAGTTGTCTTTTATGCAGAAACCAATATTTATAGTAAACAGATGGAAAAATACAGAGAGGTGGTAAGTAAAGAGGGGAGAGAGAAGATAAAGTAAAATTCAAAAAAGAAAATGAGAAGATTATATTGGGACAACTAAAAATGGAAAGTGAGAAGATTATAGTGCGATGGAGCCTGTGCAGGTAGTAAGCGAGTAACAAAAACAGACAGATTCTCCTTAACTTGTGATTACAAGCCAATGAATTCAGTCCCATAGTATAAACTCAAAATACTCAAAACATGGCGAAGATACCAAAATGAAACAGAGTAATTAATTTGCAGATCCTAATACAATCGGAGCAACTTAACACATGCATTTGCTTACAATTCCAAGACCAAGTTCCATCTTTCCAGGTCCCAAACGATCAGATGTAGCTTGACCAGGGAGGGTGCACACAGATAATGCCACACCCATAGTTCCTATCATCCCAGTTGCCCTTCTAGCTTCAGCTGTAACTTCAGGCAGAAAGCAGCCAGCAGCAGCTAAAGCTCCAGCAACCTAAGGGAAAACATTTAAATACGCATAAAAATAGGGCATCATACACGACAATGGCATAAGTCTTGAGGGCTTTGACTTTTGATCATGTTTGTGCTACAAACTTTTATACATCCACCTTATTTTCAACCTTAATTACGAGAAGTTTGCCAATACTTGTTATTTGATTGCGTTGTCAGGCCCAAAGAGCAAACAAGTAGCCTAAAAAGAACATTAGCCAGCAGTAAACCCAAGATGAGCTACCTAAATTGCTCATGAGTCATGCTGACGGTAACTTAAGGAAATAAAATTTGTTGCTGCTAAATGAGCCAAAGACACATTGTTTTTGTTTCGGATTAAAATAGAATAAAGTATAATGACTCACTAAATTGATTCCACTTCTAGTTGTGAAGTTGCAATTATTCAATGTAATCCTTCACACAATCTTCTTCATGAGCCATCTAGAAACAAACTATTCTGTTGCTAACAGAAGGGTAAGGCTGGGAACATGCGACACCCTTCCAAGGTTTATGGGACCTCTTGAGGCGTTGGAGTTATATTGTTGTTTTACAGAAAGGTACAAAAGTACAGAACTCAGTCCGAAAATGCTTATAACAACGAACCCGTTGCATTTACTAAGAAAAATGTTAATTCTAAATTTGCTTTGAAAAGAATTTTTCTGTTTGACTAATCTTCATATTTTTTTTTTCCAATTATTCACTACAGGGCATAATTCTTCAAATCACAAATCCTATACAGTGTAGATGCATCTTCCGTCAAAGACTAATTTATCATGTCCTCCATCTAAGACTCTAACAATCAGATATGCAAGGAAAATGTTGAGTTATCACTTCTGCTGCAATTAAAGAGTGGTAAAGAAAACAAATTAGATCATTGCTTTATTTACATATATATATGTAAGAAGATTCAGAAACCTACTTCTTCACTTGCGGCATAGCAGCAAAAATTTTGGTTAAACAGGGATAGATAATTTTAAATTTTGTACTTTCAAAAGATACCTCTTGGGATACTTGTAAAAGACAAATAGAGCTTACAAACAGTAGGTACATCAACCTCGGACACTACATCAACCTCGGACACTAAGCACTAAGCTAACTAGGTGTGAAAAGGTCAAAAACAGCAATTTGAAAGCCATATCATAGAGGTGGACATCTTACATCGAACTGCCTTTGAAACAACATTCTGGTCAAACTTCTAACCACTACTTCTGCTTTAAGTCACGATTTGTCGATTTCTAGCCTCCTTTTTCAGTGGTGAATCTACATACTGGCAATGATGACTTCAAGACCCAGGACAAAAATTGGAGTGTCATCCAGAAAGGGCATTTAAATGCATACCTTTTAAGCAATAATTTGGATACTTGCAGTGGTGAATCAACATACAAGGATTTTGTTTTGACACTATTGGAGTCCACGGTTACTGGATCCACACAACCCCCAGTGAATCACAAATCGGCTTAAGAAGATTATATCATGTCACTTGTTTAAAATTTACTCCATATATGGTAGACACTATACTAAGAGCGTATTGCAAATAAAAAGCACGTACAAATCAGGCAATCTTGTTGGAATCCTCTTTAGAAATTACTCCCTCTGTCTCAATCATTTGTTTACCCTTCTTATTTTTTTAATCAAAGGTACACAAATGGTTGAGATGAAGGGAGTAATACATACCAAAAATTGTAGAAGTGTAAAAGTAAAAGGATTATTAGTCTAGCTCAAACAAGGAAGAAATTAAGTAAGAGTAAACCAAAAGAGAGAAATAAAGAAGGGACCTTGTTGACCAAAATTGTTCCTGCCAAACCTCGACGTCCAGCTATCCCTCTAGGTGGTGGTAAAGCACAATCATCCCCAACTATGACCATCTGCAGGGCAAAAGCAATCTTGGTCAATAATTGTCATAAGGAATCAGATATCATGGGTAAGGAGACATTATGTCGCATACCTCAACATTATAACCTTCTGATTTTGCTTGTTCAGCTGCTAGACCAAAGTTAAGGCGATCCCCTGTATAATTCTGTTGAGAACCATTTTATAAATCAAGCAGTGCAGTTAATATTATCACATTGGTTATCACCTACAGTCGACAAAACACAATATTTGAGACTTAAAAGCAATGAGGTTGTACTGAAGGTTTAAAACGAGCAAGGGGTTTTCATAAAGGAGAAAAATTAAATATAAAACAAAGGTTAAGAAACAGATCAGGCAAACGAAAAAACTATTATAGATACAGACAAAAGTGTTGGGAATCTCAATCCAAAGCAATGTCAACAAGCCAACCGATCAGAAAAACGGCCGGTTTTTGTTGCTTTCCACAATGTAAAGAATATTATACAACTGCCTTAGTTATGAAGTTCACTCACAGGCCTTGCAATTGAAATATCATTACTCCTAGTGACATACTAATGTTTGCATGGGATACTATTGCGTAAATTCGATTAAATTTGGTCTTATATTTATTCACACCAAACTGCAAGTCACTGCACTCTCCCATCGTTCATCTCATTTATCTTAAAAAAAACCCTAAAAAAAAACAAAAAGGTAAACAATTGATGGGGACAAAAGGAGTAATCCACCCCTTTATCCACCCTTCACCACTCCGTTTCTTCCTTCACCACTATTAGCTTCCTATCCTGTCCTTTTGTTTTGAGCTTTACTATGGTAATAAGTACTCCCAACCAAGCGACCCCTAATAGTATTAAGTGCAAGTACCTTGACAATTAAGAGACAGCCCTTGGCCCCAGTCACAGCTCGGATTCCCTGGAAATATTTCACCGTTCAAGATGAGCATAAGCTGACCAACGTACTGCGTTTTAACCAATGGCTTAGAAAAAAGGGAAACAGGGAAAGAAGATACAGCTAAAATTGAATCAACTGGTGGAGAGGCAAAGACATCCCCACATATTGCAGCAGTCAGCATTCCTTCACCAACAAATCCAGCATGAGCTGGCTCGTGTCCACTGCCTCCTCCTGAATATAGCATATTAGTGCTATAATGCATGATTCCAACTCCCACCAATATAGAGAAACACACTACACATGTGATCATCGGAAGCATCAAAGAAGCTTGTAGAGGGTAGATTTTTGAGGGTGATAAAGTTCTATCTTAGCTACTGTGGCAGAAAACATAAAGAAACAGAATCCAACAAAAATGACAGCATTAACCTACTGCCTCGAAAGCCCCCACTTATCCCTAGAATAAAGTTCTATCAAAGATGCTCATGAATTGTTTAGTAAGTAGGAAGTTGACACCTGATATAACAGCAACTTTATCGTAAGTTGAACTTGAAACATCAGCACGCAAAACAACCTTAACCTATACGAACAAAATGAGAAAGATACATCATCATCATCATCAGTAAATAATGAAAAGGGCCAAATAAAGAATGCAATGTGGTCTGCAAAAATGAAGCTGACCTCTGGAAATCCGTCCAAGTACTGCAACCCTGGATAAGTTTCCACCAGCCCTTCAATGAACTCTGTCACTACATCTGTGATTTAACCTTATTAACTTACAGTGATCGTATTAACATCGTAATGGAAATAAAGCAAAATGCAACAAAAAAAAATGTAAACAAATTATTAGGGCCGCAGCTATTTTAATCATGATCAGGACGGAGGAACTAATAAAATTCAACAATAGTAGCGTACTAGAATTACAAAACATTTTATAAATCAAGCAAGTAAGGAAGAAGAAATAGCAAGTGAAGAGAAGAGAAAGAAACTAACGATGGGGGTCATTGATGAGTTTCTTGCCTTGAAATGACATTTGTGTATTTTGGTGGAAGGCTAGTCAGTTTGTAAATAAAGCAACAAAAAAAATTGAATTCAAGGCAATTGTGAAACCTTTAAAGCCGAAATCTAGAGATGGAGAGAGTCAGAGAGGGGATAGTGTCAGACCGGCACTACACCACTCAGTGACTCAGCACTCATCCGCTACGTAAGGTTGATCGTTTTTTTTTGGGTTATACTCATTGATGAATGGGTTTTACTCCTTTATGAACGTAATTTACCATAATATCCCTCTTATTTAAAAAAAAAAAGTTGTAACCCTTCCCTGCCACCACCACCTCCCTCCTCCATCCCTACCACCCTCACCCACATTTGCTAGACTGCTACCACCGTCGTCAACCTTAACCCTGACCCACGACCCTAATCCCTCCTTTACTTCCAAACATCCTGATGCACGACCATTGTCCACCCACCAACAGCCGCCTTACACAATCACACACCCACAGGCGTATTCCGACGCGTGACCCCCCACCTTACCCTATCCTCTTTCCGGCGACCAGCCGTCTACCCTGGCCACCATTGCTCCAAAAACCCTAATTGCAGCCTATTGAATTTCTATTTGGTTAATTTTGAGACAAAAAATCGATGTATAGTTAATGAAATTACGGCTTGTTTAGTTCAATACGGGAAGATAAAGTTCTCATGAAGATTAAGTTCACTTGAAGTGCAAATTCATGTCAATTGTATAAAAGTTGTTTGGTTGACATGGAGGAAATGATTTCATGTGGGAAGTTACACTTACCAAAGGGGACTTGGTACGTGACTTCCTACATTATGTAGGAATTAGACTTCCTGTTCTATTTCCCATGAAGTTGGCAACCAAACAACATTTAATTTAGGATTATTTCATGAGAATAATCCAAACTATATCACGTCTTCTCAAATTAATCCATACTTCAATTTAACTCAAAATAAACCATGCTATAGCCTTTCGTTCCTCATATTGCACTTGGTCATTTTTTACCTCTAAAATCAGGTAATCCATCCGGTCACCTCATTTTTTTTCCCTTCAACCTCTTTCATCAACAATCACATCATCAACCACCACTTCTCTAGTACCCTCAACCCATACATGGCAGCCAACCACTTCTCCCTTCGTCAACCATTTTCACCACTTTTTAATCACATATTCGCAATCCAGTTTCAAAATCGCAAACACTAATTAGTCAATACATATTTACAACCTTTCTAATTCATCACATCATACAAGAAACTAATAATAACAGAAAAAAAAACTGAAAAAAAGCAAGATGAAGCAGTACTTGGTTTAGAAAACCAATTTTCATCACGAATTTGAAGCTATCTGCTTGAGGGTCCACAAAATTTGCCTTGTTCAGAAAACCAAATTCATTAGCATCACTAAGGGATATGAATACAAAAGCTCTGTTATTAAAAATCCTTAAATTAGGTGAAGCAATAAGGGAAGACTGATTAACCAAATGAAAGTAACTCGGCTATGAAATAAGGATACTTGTTGAAAAACTCATCAATTGTAACTAAAGTTATTTCAAGAAAGATGGGTCTGCAATTTCTGAAGCTAAAGGGGTATACTTGAAGAAGACAGAAATTCACATTAAGATATGGAAAGAAAGGTGGTGTTTTAGAGAGGTTACATAATGTATTAATGTATAAATGGAAAATTTGATTATACAAATCAAGATTTGAAGATTTAGAAAGGTGGTCAGATTTGAAGAGTACTTTGATGAGATTTGTTGTTTTAATTTGATTTTTGACGAATGATTGAATTTGATGGTGATTTGAAGTTAATTTAAGTTTGATGTTCTGGCTGAGTGGGGAAGGTTAGGTTGCTGGTGGTGGCAGAGTGCATTCAAGGCTGGTTAGTTTGGTGGTGACGGGGAGAGGAAGGGACGTTGATGTTTGCTGCGAAGTAAGGTTGCACAAAGGAAGGAGGGAATGAAATGGTGTGACGGTGGTGATAGTGTTTTGTGGTTGGTGATGGAGAAGTCAAAAGTATGTGAAGG
>VHZZ01001611.1:33022-47905 GCA_009801015.1 Silene noctiflora | reverse complement strand
AGTTGAGTATTTTCTCTTGCAATTTGTCATCTTGTTGGGTGAGTAGCTTAACTAATGTCTAGGGCATGCTTAACAACTAGTAAACCGAGTCTAATTGAATGAGTAAGTCGATTAATGCTTGGTCTAGTTAGGATTCACATCGAGAGATTGAGTCTTATGCTTGTTTCACATGAGATAACCATATTTCCTTGTCCATTACCTCTCCCCTTGCTATAATGGTGAACCCGGATATCCTAGTCCCGTTAATTATCTTAGTTAATCGTATTCATTTGCTAGCTACTTTCCTTGTTTTAGTCATAGATTATAGTTAATCATGATTCAATTGCCTAAATTGAACTAAACTAGAAATAGACAATCGATTTGAGATCCATAATCCCATCCTTTGGGTCCGACCCTAGCTAGCTACGACGATCACTCGTCCGCTTGCGAGGTTATAAATTTAAAGCTTTCACATCAGTCACACTGAAGAAACTCTAATATGGTCACACTGAAATCCGAAATGGTCACACTATAATACTGTAATAGCAAAACCTAAACGAACATGCGAGACCAACACAATACACTAATGCTAGAAAATAAAGTCTTGAAATAAACATGCAAGGATATTTGCCTGACCATTTTATCAGCTAATTCAACAACCACACACGCACAAATTCCCTTCCAAAATTGGATTATTGTCAAAACACAAATTCAACAACTACACAAACATGTAGTTGACCTAAATCTCATCAACAAGCTTTAAATGAGAATATACTCACCTTTACTCATCAACGTCATCACAAAATCTTCGTCATTTGCCTGACAGCCCTCGTTCTCAACTTCAACAATATGACCCTCATTTGCCGTGTTAGCAACATCAACGTCAAGCATGTTTTTTTTATTTAGTGGGTTAAATGTAAAGTTACAAAAGAAACAATGAATTTTGATGAAAATTTGATTATTGCTGGAGATTAAGCTTCATTATTGATGAACATTTGATACAAATTTGATGAAGATTGAGCTTGAATTTGGAATTTACAAATTTGAAAAAGTGGAGCATAGGTGTAGGGTTGGAAGAATGAGATTGACATGCATATGATGGGGTGTGAAATGGTTGTGTTTCTCATGCATATGAGCATTTAATGCAATGTACTCCTTTGTCCCCCACCCACAATATTATATATTATACACAATATTAGTAATTTAGTTGTCCTTCATATTCTATATTTTCTTCCCTATTTCTTTATTCGGTTATTCGGGTTTTTTTCTCTATTTTCTTTTTTGGGATGATATGGGTGGTCCAAATTCAATGATAGATGGGGTAGTGGGTTTGTGTGGTCCAAATCCACTTTCTTAATTCTTATGGAAAAATGAAAGGGGAAGGAAATATAGAATAGGAGGGAGTATAATATACACAGCCCCACTTGCACAATAAATATCCGCCCCATTTGTGATAATATGGTATCAATTTGGTCCGTCTTCACTATCCGTCACAAATGAGAATTTGTTAAAAGAAAGGAAACAATATCCTTGCGGAAGTCAAAATAGAGTGACAAAAACTCATGCGACTATGTGATATTACTCTTCTTGATGATTTGTATTCATACAACAATCTTACACAAGACTAATTAAATTAAAATGACGAGAAAACTATCACTGTAATGTAAATAATATTAAAACCTGCTTCTTTTATTTTCAGCTTGGGAAACTCCGTCTGCCGAATTCCTTTTGGACGTAGTACTATAACTACTTTTACTGTATTCCATTTTATTGCTCCTTACAAAATCAGAGAAGGATGGAACAGGTGGAAGCACTAGTTTTTGTTCACTGATATCTAATACTTGGGCAGTTGAAGATAGATCAACTCTAGAAGGTTCCAAGAATTGTTCTTTGGCATCTTCAGTCGGGTTGACAGGAAAGGAAGTCGGTTCAGGCTGGTCTTCATGATATATAGCGACGGGGAGCAGCCTTTTCGAAACATCAGCCAAACTTGCTGTTGATAGCCACCTTACTGTACTAGCCATCTGAGAAATATAAAAGGACTTCCCACTTTTCCCATATTTCTTGTAGCATTCATCTTCAAGAAAGGAGACTGATGAATCAATGTCGACACTGAAGAGCAAAGACAAGAAGACTGATGATTCAAACTCGACAAAAATGTCAAAACGTTAAAAAGTAATCGACCTTGCAAGCTATGCTTATTATCAGACTCGGCTCCTGAGGAGGTAGGGTGGGACACAGCTATTTTTGTGAAATTTTAATTCTTTGACGGCAGCCGACCCCAATCATTTTGGGATTAAGGCTCTGATGTTGCTTTTAATTCTTTGACGGATAATGAAGGGCCGTGTCGAACAGTGTGATGACAACATGTAAGACGTGGCCGAAGCAAAGTGTCAAAGTACCATAGCTTGCAAGTCAGAGGGGATATACTGTTTCTGGAAATCATAAGAAAAAAAAAAGAAAAAAAAAAAGAAAAATTCTGCATTAAAGCCCCTCATTCCTGGAACTCAGAAAGGAATTTCTGAGAAACTAAAACCCACACACCATTCCAGCAACTCTCGTTACGATAGTACTTCTAGAGTTCTAGGTATAATCAAGATAAATGACAGGAAAGTCATGAAACCGGATATCAAAGAAAAGGGAAAAAAGACTGACTCTCCCTGAGTTCCTGTTATTCCCAGAACCTTTTTTTTCTTTCTTGGACTGTTCCATAAAAACAATTTTTCAACCTAACTATTTAGTTTCACTTTCTAGTTGTAAAAGGACTTTATCATTGATATTTCAATTTTTAAAAGGTAAATAGGTCTACACACATACTCTCGCACCAGTTTTTTAATTGTTAAATTTGACAAAATTGGCTGACTTGCACTGCTCCACTAATTCTATTGTTTTTCTTAAGACATTGTAGCATAGTTGAAGTTTGGAAAGATTTTAAAAATCGGGGGTAGTATTTAGTTTGGCACACTCTGAAATGCCCAAAAGCAACGAGTGAGAACGAAAGGAGATTCAGTGTGAAAAGATTGCTGGCAATTCCTTTTAGGTATGAGACATACCTTAAGCTGCCAAGCCGTTGGTGAGTCTCCTTCAAAGCATTTGACAATCTTTGCTTGCTTGATTCTCTTAGCACGTCGGATATCAAAATCTTGTCTGTTTTACCAATCTGCATTATAAAATATGAAAGATTCATATCATAAGCAACCCACCTGATGATGAAAAATATGAACAGGTAAGACACTTCACGGCTTGCAAAGAGAAATAGCAAGTCTGTACTAAAAAGTTTGCAAGACCAAATTCGAATATGAAGCACCAGGTACAAGGACAAAAAGATCTGGAAACATGAATCAATACAAGTAATAAATGCTTCACTGAGAAGGATTTTGAATACATGAATAAATGACTCACAAGTCAAAATATACTTTTCTTAGACTGTTAGAATTTGTTGGCTTTCACAATACAATACAATACATAAGAAAAATCAAACATCTATACGAACACTTTCTGACATACATTTTACATGTACCACAGGGTGTTCCACATAGTTGGTCCTAAGGCAAATGCACAGCATCAATATTTCAAATTGCTAAGGACATCAAAGTGAAATAAACCTGTTTTTGAGACCCTTTATTCTGATAGTACTTTTCTTCTGCTCGCTGCAAGATGTCAAACTTCTCACTTAACCGAGATGTTGATGTCGACTTGGAGCAGCTCAAGCTCTTCAGTGCTTCAGTATCATCTGAAAAGTAGGACAGTATGATTGCATTTATCAGAACATAAGAAGAAAACGCTAAGCTCAGCCACAATTCATCACTTTAAAATAGCACTCATATAGTTCTATGCTCTTATTGAACAAAAGGAAACAAATAGACGAAGTACAACCGTCAGAATCGGATATTTCTTCCTCGGAACCACGAGAATCGTCATCATTTCGGTTCCAAAATTCACTGAACTCTGATCTGTCAGCGTTGTTGGAGGAACTAAAAAGAAAAAGAAAAAAGAAAGTGTCAGCATAGCGATATTCTTCCGAAGGAAAATCAATAAAAGATGCGTACAAAAGTTTAAGTCTTTATTTTTATCCAATATTCTACATTATCTTTTCTTTTGATTCTACTTTATTGTTCTTTAAACTTATTGTTTTATTCATGTATTTACTTATCTATTACGAAAGAGTTTTTAAAATGGTTCTTAAAAATAAAAAAAATTGTCATTTTAGGTCGGAATTGAAACTATTTGTTGAAATGGTGTCCACGTAGACTCGGAAACTCGTGAACCTAAGACACGGAACAAACACACAATGGCATGTCTCATATAACTTCGAAATCCAAAAAACATAATTGAAATTAGACACGCCATTAGCATTGGTGTGTCTTTGGTCTTCATAAATCATACTGTAATGCTATTCATTCTTCGCCACTCACCAGGCCACCACCTTCACCATAGCCATGATTAAATCGCACACCACAAATTGACGACACCTTCATTAGCCGGATAGATTTTCCTCATCGCCGCCGCCACTCCTCTACAATTCATCAATTAGATCCATAGGCCAAACGTTGGTAGTGATTCGAAATCGGAAAGTACGATGTTTGGTTCGGTAATGCGTAAATAATAGAGGAGGCTAATGGTAATATTTTGAGCGGTGCCATGCTGCCGCATCGGATGTCACATTGAAGTGGCTTGCGGGTTATACTAGTTGCGGGTTATTTGGCGTCAACGGTGGCCGGCACTCCAGGTGCCTCATCGGAGTGGCTTGGTGGTTAGACAACGTTGTGAAGGGGTTGGAAGTTGTGACGTGAGGAATTGAAGGTAGGAGGTATGGGAAGAGGTAGCATTACTGGCGAGCCTTGTAATTGAGTGTCTTTAAAGACACGCCATTACTCTAATATACACGCCATTTGTAATGGCGTGTATACGTCTATATAATTTTTTGTTTTAATTTTTGAGTTTTATTAAACACGCCATTATTGCGTGTTTGTTCCGCATCTCAGGTTTAGGAATTTCCGAGCCTACGCGGACACCATTTTAACAAATATTTTCAACACCCACCTAAAACAATAAAAAAAATTATTTTTAAACATTATTTAAAAAGAAAAAAAAAAAAAAGATTCGACTCCATGACTTCGTATTTTTTCTTTTTGTTGTAATTACTTTCTTTTTTTAACTTTCTTATCTTGAAAAAAGGGGAAAAACTTAGCTACCTTTTTTTTCTTACTCTCTTTGCTTTATTACTATTCACCGTTTTTTTCATCTATTTTTTTTATTATTTTATTACTCTACCAATATTTCGTATCAGTCAGTACAAAAGTTCGAAGACAGTTGGCCACAATCCTGATGTGGTAAAGGAGACAACCTTGAAACAAAAATGGGCTTCCTTACTGTTTTTCAGACCTTGCAGATCTCTTACATTACCCTCTGCATTCAACTATATGCTATTATAAATTTATAAGCCCAATGATAGGAACTTCGTCACCGAATCATGCGTAAAGCCAATCGGGTATCACTAAATATAGTACCAGCAGTGTTGTACAAATGTGTTCGAGCAAGTCAAAGAGTTATAATTCAGTAAGGATAGAAAAGAAGTATCCCAAAGGGGTAAAAGAAAATATTTACCAAAACAAATTTCCTTATACTTTCAGGGTAAGATCAAATGGTACTTCTAAATGGCAATTTGACAATTGCATCATATTCTGTTAAACCTCAAGCTCTAAAAAAGAGTATAATTTCAAGACAGAGAATCTGAAATCCAAAAATGAGACAATAGACTACATGACCTCTGAAAATACACTTATCATGAAAGTTAAAAATATTAAGATACACGAGGAAATTACCTGTTCATGAAAACTTGAGAAATTATATTTTTGTGTCGAGTAGCAAAAGAAGTCAACTGGGTCAACTGATGTGCAACTATTGCAGGCTGTTTGCAGGCATCACATGTTTTGGCACAGAGCGATGTAGGTGCCTGTGATTAAAATAGGATAAAAAGGATGAAATTTATTTTTGATGGCCAGAAATAATAATCAAAACACTTTCAGTAAATCTGAGTAAAAAAATATAACCAACAGGACACCATAATCCACCTGTTCGCCAAAGCTGTCCAGTATCTTCTTCCTACGGCAACCAGAGCCTTCACAGTACTCAACCATCTGTATATAAAGAGGACATGTTCAGGTAATTTTTATCCATTTTACCCCTCAAATCCAAAAAAAACTCACCTGTATGAAATCATCCATTGGCTTCTTTGAGGATACATCAGCTGAGGACTCCAATTTCTTGCTTTTAGGATTCCTTAATATAAATTCCTGTGATGGAATTTCTCACAAATCAGTTGCACGAAAACAAGCTGTAGTGAAGCCGTAAGAACATCGAGAGGTTAGAAGTCAAACCATTCTCTTTCGATCATCAACTCCATAATATAGAAGACTTCGACATGGCAATTGATCTCGCCCGGCTCTACCAGACTCCTGATAGAATGCTTCCATTGACTTCGGTATATTAAAGTGGCAAACAATTCGAACATCTTTTCTATCTATTCCCTAAAAGCTCATTCGAATGAGATACAAGTCAATACTCTTGCCATATAGGCATATACAGCTTTACATAAATGCAAAAGATATGTTGGAGTTACTGCATACCATCCTGCACAAAACGCATAAGCTCGGTCACTTTGAATTCTTCATCAGCGCTCCAACCAAATTGCAGCAAGGTTTTCACAGTAAAAAAAAATGGTAAGCTTAAGGTTTAGAGCGAAAAAGAAAAAAGATATCCAGTGCCACAATCGCAACATGGAGGAGAAAAGCAGAGCTTCTATATAGCTTCCGTACAAAGACAGATGCACAATAAATTCATCCATGTTGTCTAACTAAAATTCTTCAATCTTCGATTAAATCACTGGTAAGTACTAAGTAGTAACAACATGGTCTCGTGACTGATTGTTTCTACCTATCCAACGCCATACATTCTATTAATCCTTGAAATTTCAATTAAGCATATAATACCAATTACATTGCTGCATAGGTTAACATGATAACATCTTATCAAATATTCTAATATACAATCATTTAGACGTATCAATGGAATTCTTCATTACTTGAGATGCCGAAAAAACAATAATATTAACAACAAAGGGACCAAGAACTAGTATTTTCATCACTATGGGATGAATATTAAAATTGAACAAGCATATGTTTCAATCTGGGAATAATATTAAAAAAGAAGAAGCTATCGTTTTTAACAAACACTGAATCAGCAGCAAGTAGAGCGGGTAAAGATGGCATGCATACCCAAAGGCTACTGTGGCGACAACTACTTGTATTTTTGAAGAAATCCAATCATCTAGCACGGAACTTCTTAATTTATTATTCAAGCCTGCATGATAAGCTACAGAAAGCACAGGCAAAAGAAAACATGGTTTAACCAATGCTGTAACAGAATCGCATAATGACGAAAAATAGAGGTGATTCAGTTACCAGCACATGATATGCCCAAACTAGACAAATGGGCAGACAAGGCATCACAAGCTGATCGTTCCAGACAATACACTATTCCACAGACATTTCCAAGAGATTTCATTACCGCACATAAATCACCATAAACATCATCCAAGAGATCTTTGTACCGCACTGCATAATCAGAAGCTTACTCAAAAAGATAACTAAGTCAACAAAATACCAGTGATGGGGGTATCGTACTTCAAAAATATAGATGCATAACTGCAGAAGTCATAATGTAAGAAGGAAACTGAAAGACTCTCATGGCCGTTAGAAAACTAAAACAGATTGACATTATAGAGCAAAAGCTATTAGTACAATGTCCTAGATTCCTAGAACATATTTAAAGGACATAGAAGTTCTTTTCACATATTACATTGTTTTTTCCAATGACATTCAAAAGCTATTTAGTTCAAGAATTAAACTAGAGTTACGCTTTTAAAATTTAATATTGAACATTTATTGAAAATATACGTTAATTTGAAATAATATAATTGCACAAGTATGATTAATAACTTTTGCAACTATGAGTTTGAAGAGTGCAATTAGTATAATGATGTGATTACTGATATTAATTATATATTCATAAAATGTGATATTTCAATCTACTAGTACACGGGACACCTAAAATCGTAATCTATTAACAACTTGAAAATACAATATACTCCGTAAATATAAGTTAAACTATTGCATTAGTACTTCTGGGTAGATGACTCACCAGAGACCAATTATGTAGCCCAACATTACAGGTCTAATTATGAATTTGTAAGGTTATTGCATATTTGCATTAGTACTGTTGTATTAGTATGTTTCTTTTATTTTGTACGAAAAGATAAAAACTTAAGTGTTGTAAGGTCAATAACCTTTCTTTTTCCTCATTATTGATGTAAAGCGGCCATAATTTTTAATGTTTGGTAGATATACAACTTATGTTTAATAAAATATCCATGTTTTTGCTATCAGTGATGGTAAATTATTAACAAGTATATCTTAGGCAGAAGTTACTGCCTTTTAAACACATATCTGAATAGTTGTGGCAGTTTAATATGTAGTGAGCAATGTTAGATTTTTAACTCTCTACAGTTTGTATAATTTGCAATTTAGTATTTTCTGTTTTCTAGGGAGTTGTACTGCTGCCACATCATGTATAAATAATTAATAAATGTTGAGGATCAACCACATGCCTCCATTGGTTATCGCTTTAGTAAATAAGGGATATGCAATTCATTAACTTCGAGGTGTGATGAGCTTAAAATTTGTAAAAAGGAAAAAAATGGGTGCGTGGGGTGGGGGGGGGGGGGGGGGGGGGGGGGGATAAATTCCCTTGATTGGTTAACGGCCTTAGCGCATTGAATTGGAGGGTTAATATCATGGCACACTGACCTTCATAATAAATATTTGGGCGATTGAAGGATGATTTTAGAACTAATGGATTTCGTAAGCACAATGACTCAATCACATCCTTCTGAACCCTGCATCAAAAGAAGACGACATAAAAGGTCAAAAAGGGAAATACAGAACATAAAGGCTGAAGTAGCAAGATAAGGATAATAGAACCACTCACACATAGTTCTTGATACACATCAAACTCAACAGGATCATGATCAAGATTATGTTATAAAGTCGCTACTCATCACTATCAGTTCAGTAATAATAACCAAGGCATCCTTCATGGTTACTGATATGCCTCCAACCCAGAAAACCATTTAAGCTTATTAAACCACATTCCAGCACCTAAATCCTCACAAGCTCAGTAGTGTCATCCATAGGTATGTGATGCATTGATACACCAAGAGGTTCTATACTTCTATCTTACAGAGAAGTACTTACTACAAATGCCAACAGGATAACCATGTCTCCAAACCCCATAAAATAATATTATTGGAGATTAAACGACACTGCCATTTTCATGATATCGAAACAATGATCACCAAAGTAAATAGTTTTTAACAATGTCAAAAGAGAGTGATTGAAAATAGGGGAAAAGTAAAAGGCTATTGTAGGCCCAGACCCAAGGAAGACAGGATGACTCAAACCCTGAACATATGCTACTATTATGACTAAGTTTCTAATTTGAAGAAAAGAAAATTTAGATACAAATAAGACAACTTAAACTCTGTTCTAATTTTTAGTATATAATTTATGTGTGGCAATTGTACAAACTAGACCACTAGTTACAGACTTACAGTTCCAACAATTTTCAGCGTCATTTAGGCTCTAGCATTCTAGCCTGAGATCTGAAAAGCATGGTTTAAATGGGGTAGTTCGCATCTCCCTAGATACAGCGTAGTCTATGAGTTAACCTAAACACGGTGAGAAGTCTATGACAACTAGAATTTGACTTATGGTTATATACTTATATGCGACAGCTGCTTTAATATGTAAAGGATTTGGTGAGCAGCTTACTTTGGTGCAGCAGTTGCAGTCAAAGCCAAAATAGGAACATCTGGTAGGCGGTCTCTTAGAGAGGATAGTTTCCGATAGCTGGGCCTGCAGTTAGAATAAATCAGCTGTTAATAGCACAGGAAACGGTGATCTTGCTTTACAAATGCACCAGAAGAAAACAGTTATTATTTTCCATAATATAACTGTCTAGAGGTGATTAATTACCAAAGCCAACAAAAGACACTAAACCTCCATTAACGGATGGATTAAATGTGCTTACCCAGAGTCGATTGCTCACTGCAAACTTGCAAAGGCAGTTGCAAGTAAATTCAAACAATCACATCTGAACAATAGATTTGGGGGATGTTGCGTATGGAATAAAAAAAAAGTTGTCATGCTCTCTGACAATCAGTGTGATAGAATAGAACAATAAACACATCAAACTCATTCGTGAATTTTTTTACTAATGATAAGAACTAAATATATCAAGAGATACAACAACATTACCCCAGTGCCTCAATGGCTCCCGCAAATTGCGGGGCAAGGGGGGGTCGGATGTACGCAGCCTTACCCTTGTGTTAGTAACACAAAGAGGTTGTATCCGAATGACCCAAGATGAAAATTGCGTCGAGAACTGCATCGAAGGACCGCTACTTTACAAAAGAAAGAAGTGCAGCCACTTTAGTGAGCCCCTTTGATTTATTCCATTATATATCAAGAGATAATGAAAAATTTAAGTTTCAGTAGCTTACAAGGACCAAGGGTAACCTATGAAGTTCAAACATGTAATCATTAGAGAGGGTATCTGGTTTTATCATTTAAAAGGTGAGAGGACCAAAAGACAATTTGAATGTAGCGATACAACTTCCAACCCCGTGAAGAAGTATGCTGTACTGAACAGAATGGCTGACCAACAAAATATAGGAAACCAACCATTTCGCTTTTCTCCATCTACCCTGATCTATAGACTGAGAGTTGCACTTTAGCCAGAAGCTGGCAAAGAACTTTGTTTCTTTAGTCAAGATAGAAGTCTGATGTTAAGAAATCTATATGCATTTGAAAAGAAACAGAAAATTCTGAGTGCACATGGTAAAATAAAGCTTCAAAGTTTTAGGCTTCGCAGTTCACAAGACAAAGTCCAAATGACGAAAACCATAGAATCTAACAGAATTGCAGTTTGCTAAAATTAGTGGTTAAGGCACAAACCTGAAGTCATGGCCCCATGATGAAATGCAATGTGCCTGTAACATTAGATCAAAGAAAAATGGCCACTCCTTATGATCCAGGAACACTACAATTGAGAATTACACTGGCTATTAACGGGAATACCTCATCTATAGCTATCAGATGCAACAGTCCCCTGCCATGAACTTTTGAAAGCTTTGACCCAAAACCTGCAGTTGCTATCAACTCTGGAGTTACGTAAAGTAGCTTCAAATTAGGTTTTCCAGAGCCGAGGTCCTCATATATCTAAAAGAAGAAACGTCAACGACTGAAAATGCAGATATGAATGAATGCAAAACTAGTGAAAGATTAACAAAACTGAGCAACTACAGCTTACAGAACAACACAAAGGAAGAAGAGAGGGTCTAGTTCCCCTACTGAAATTCAAAAGGCTAAAAAGGTGAAAATAAAGGGCTTTGCTTCCATAATGTCATACAAAAGAAATATTCCCTCCATATAGCTACATTAGAAATTATTTCCATCATATAATTTTGGTAATTTGGATCATTCAAACAAAGGTTTAAGTGAAAAAAAGACCTAATGTAAGATGTTTTTCTCAAAAAAAAAAATCCTACCAAAATAATTGGTTAATGTTCTGTGCTCATTTGATTTTCTTTGACAAACATTTTGCTTGTACTAATTTTCATGGTTAGGTGGATTGATGGGAGAAAAAGATTTACACACTCGTGAAGAGGTAAGTATACTGACAAGGTTGGATCATTTTTTCCTCGGAATGAAAATTAAAAATGGGGTTTAGGGTTAACTTGTTACTATTAGAGTGGGAGTGGTAATTGTCATGGCTAATATGACGTGAGAACACATTATTGAGATTAGACCTTCCGAAGGGCTTAGAGAGTGGCCAAAATATGAGTCTGGTTAATGGAGTTTCGACTCGGTGGGGGGGCGATTCAATATAAGTTCAGAACGGATTTAGGACAAAATACTAGTCAAACATATTTATTTAATCACACGTATTTTTCACTATTTTTGTATCTGAAATACCTTCCTTTTTCACTATTTGTTTGTTTTAGTTGTTATTTTTCACCATTTCGAATGTATATTATTCTCCGATTTATTTTTGCTAATATTATCTAAGAAACATTTACTAGTACCACTATCCCTTTATTATCTTTAAACAAGTATTTGTATTTTGGATATTTTAATAGAGGAACCTACTAAGGAAACCACATGCAGCATGCCAGAAATTGGGAATTAAATCAAGAGTAGTTTTAGGGTAAGACTTTTTCATTGCGTAAGAGCTCAATAATTCCCACACCATACAAAAACCCTATCTCGCCCCACCCCCTTATTCTGAACTTATCAAATAACTTCTCTTGTCACTTATCACCACTCATCCTCACGCAACACCTATGACCACCTCGCTGCTCCCATCTCCTATCTATGACCATCCCCACTCTATTCAACAATTATTTTTTACTTTATATTTTGGGGAAAAGATGGTTACAAATACGATTAGTGACCTGAGTGAGATCTCTGCGATGAACTTGACTTATTGGGAGTCTACTTGTTATAATCATGAATATTACATGCACATCACTACACCAGTATGTACCTTTTATTTTCAAGAGCAAGCATATACCTTCTCTTTAACGCTAGATGTTTGAGTTGAGGATAGAAATTCAGCTGCAATACCCTTCTCCTTCAGTGCTGCCACTTGGTTTTCCTAACATAAGAGTATTTCAGAAGTTAGATTGGGCAATCGACGATAATTGCACCCAGAAAGACAGATAATAGAAACACAGTTCCCTGCCCTTACCATCAATGCTGAACACGGACAAGGAAGTTAAGTCATTCACGTCCTAGCATTCCAAAACCAACCATAAATCAAGGATACGTTATGTGATTCCAAAGATTAAAAGACCAAACAAGACAAATGGCATTCACCTATTAATGGACAGACAACAAGAACAATCCCATTCTTCGCCAAAGCAGGAACTTGATAGCACATTGACTTTCCACCCCCAGTGGGCATGAGACAGAAACAATCCCGACCTGTATATATGAATAACAGAAAGTATCCACCCATGAACCAAGAGACAATTGATACGTCAGAAAAATTGCCCAACCAAGAAGCATGTTTCACAATGCTTGGTAGATCAATGACACTTAAAAAGCCACACTATACTAATATACTATTAGGACCTGATAGAACAGCTTCAATGGCCTCAAGCTGCTTGCCCCGGAATTCAGGATAGCCGAAATGCCATCTCAAGATTTTGACCAGGGCTTCCTTCCCAGATATATTCTTCTTAGTCCCACAGATATTATTTAAAGGCAATGGCGATTTCTTCATTATGCTACAGAAACCAACAAGAAACCATTACTTATATATCTATCTGAATTTTGCAGGCAAATATAAAGCTCCTAGTCTGCCAGGATCTACAGCAACGGTGAACTATAACAGGAAAGAAAATGCACGGCCACAATTTGGAAGGAATGTTCCACACCCTCCAGCCTCCCTTTCCCTCCTCTTTTAGTATTTAAAAACCAAACAAAGGGTAAAGGACTATCAACACATGAGGAACGAAATCAACGCGAAGAACACGGGCAGAAAATTGAAAACGACAAAAAACACCCACAAAGGCACCCAATCGCAACTTTGATGTCTACTGAGAAACAAAGTTCGGATTTTTATTTTTTTTAAGAAAATAATAAACTAACCCGACAACTGCACAACCTATAAAATTCTTCGCCCTTGTGCCATGAAAACAACATAATCGCAATTACAGTTTAATTCAGAGAATCACATTACAAATAATACAAGAGGCGCATACCAATTACCAATGCATAACATGAGATGAACAGAAATTTAACCCCTAATACAAATACAATACATTAATTCCACAATTTCCACTACAAATTGAGGTTCAAAGAATTTACTTGAAGTAAAGCGCGGCAAAATATCAGCGACTATGTACACAGTACACTCCTACCAAACCCTAATACGATTCTAACATCAAAATGCAGGTCGGCGAAAGCGCAAAATGATTGAAAATCAAGCAACCTAACGATGATTCAAACTTTAAATGATTTGTCAATTCATAAGAGATTATATTGCGATCAAGAGAAATAATCGAGGGAAGGAAAAAAGAGAGGAAGTTGATATCGTCGGAGAATTACCTGCGATGTGAGTGAGAGAATGAAGGGGGATTGAAATGGCGCCGGATAATGTGAAGACGGGCGGGAATGCGGGATGCCAATTGCCAAATACTACGCTGAGTTAAGCATAAGCCTCTTTCATCGGTTCGCATATACGGAGTAGTTCACTCACCTGGCAATCGGGTGGGTCGAGTCAGGTTCGAGTCGAATTGTTTCCGGTTCGGGTTATTGTATTGCCGGATTATTTTGACTCATGTGAATGATTGGGTCGGGTCGCGCCGTTTCAGGTCATGACTTATGTCGAGTATTGGGTTAAGCGGTACACGTGGTCGGGTTTCGGTTATTATGCGGTCGAGTTACTCAACTAACATGTCGTGTAATAGTTCATATCCGGTCAACAATATTCTCAACCAGTTCATAGTGGGTCAATAATATTTTCGCCCAGTTAATATCGGGTTACATGTTACAATTTATTCTTCTTTCAAAATCATTGTCGTTATAATAAATTAACGTAGTTGTAGCATTTATGAACAAAGATTACTCTTTCACGAACTTTTTGTCATTACTTTTCCATATCTTACCTTTCCAAAAAAAATAACGGAATTACTTTTTCACATACGGATTTTACTCTTTCACATACACTTTTTCATAAATTTTCCATATCATACCCTTTTACCAAAACCTAGTCAAA
>VHZZ01001610.1:70549-98656 GCA_009801015.1 Silene noctiflora | reverse complement strand
TATACTAGTTGTTGTATCGTGCGCGTTTGCGCACGATACCCCAAGATATAGAAATCGATTTAGTGTTTTCCCTTTTTAGATTTTATTTATTGGTATGGAAAGTGGAGATGCTCTAAATGAACTATCTTGTAAATGTAAGTGTGTGAATCAATTAGTGTCGCTCACAAAGTGGCAAATTATTTTTAGTTTTCCAGCTCAAAAAAGTTGCGTTGATATTAATTTTAGTAATATTGTACTTTACTTTCTTTAAGCTGTATGTATTTTGTAAGACCTTTTTTTTAAAACTTACCCGACTGTTCCTAAATCTACGGCTATTTGAAATAAATCTTACTTGATAATTGCGCCTGATACCAGAGGTACTATTAGGATACTTAGAGCGCGATACCCAAAGGTATTTTAATCATGACTTGTTGTCTTCTTTGGTTATATTTTTGAACTCGAATTAAGTAACAACATAAAGAGCTAATGGAAAATACTATAAGCTATTTGAAGCTCCTAGTATGCCGAGTTGTAATGGAAAACAAACGCCTTGAATGATGATGTATAAGCAATAAAGCAATCAATGGACAAACAATAATGACCTAAATGCTCGGATAATAAAGAAACATCTTCATTAAATGATGATATATGAGCACATATTAGGAAACAAACGACTTTAGTGGTGATATTTTATAAGAGTACTCTATTTATTTTATAATAAGAAATTTGGCAGCAAAACTATGATTTAAATGCTCAGTATCGAAGTTCTAATCAAGTTAGGTAGCAATGGGGGCAACAACAACTGCCTTATTTTATCATCATTACTGTCATTTCTCTTATCAAGATTCCCGCACATGACATAAGGTCCAATGTCGATTGTCAATGTATCAATTAGCAAACAAATCAAATGATTGAGCTTAACATACACATACACAATTTGATTCAGGCCTAACATACACACAAAAAATAACAAAAAAAAATGACAATATTGGAAATACATGGTCAAAAGAGGCCACTAGTTAAGATGTATAGTTCCAACAATTTACAGAAAAACTGCCGACAAACACATCAAAATGATTGTTTATCTGTCCCTTAAAATGGCAACACTTGAAGGATTGGTGGCGTCCTGACACCAAGTTTTTTTGACCAAATCACTCGCAAAACTCCTACAAACCTTTTTCCCCTGCTGAACCCTGAGATGAGGTCACTTCACCTTCCCGAGGTACATTGCCTACTATCAAGTTAGCCAAACACAATGAATCAAGTTAAAAGCATTTTGTGTGTTTCATATCACTCTCATAATCAGTTTTTTAAAACTTGATATCAGCATCAACTCCACGGAATTTAATTCCTGTTAAACACAAAATAACATAAACTCCTGCCTTCTCCTTTCTCATTTCATTCAAATATATARTCATAGTACATCAGGGTTTCGACACAAGGCACAAAGCCCAATACGAAATAAACTATAATGGGYCARTCGACCAAAACGACTCCGACGCATAAACTAGACTCTATTACCCCCCCTCAAGTTGGAGCGTACGGATTAAACGTACCCAACTTGCGGACCAACAACTTAAACTGGGAAACACCAAGGGCTTTGGTGAGTACATCTGCCAATTGTGTCGTAGTAGGGACATGAGAAGGAACAATAAGGCCATCACGAATCGCATCCCGGACGAAATGGCAATCGATCTCAATATGCTTAGTTCTTTCATGAAAGATCGGGTTCTGAGCAATGTGCAAAGCAGACTTACTATCACTGAACACCTCCACCGGGAAGGAATGAGCAACGCCTAGGTTCTCCAAGAGGCCCTTAAGCCACTTCAACTCACCCGTAATGGCTCGCAAGGCACGGTACTCGGCTTCAGCCGATGACAAGGACACTGTAGGTTGCTTCTTGGTCTTCCAAGACACCGGAGAGGATCCGAGAAACACAACCCAGCCGGTCACAGAACGACGTGACTCCGGACACGTAGCCCARTCTGAATCACACCATCCCGACATTTTTAAACTGGACTTAGAAGGTAAAAGTATACCCTGGCCTGGGGTACCCTTCAGATACCGAACTGTACGCATAGCGGCGTCCCAGTGATCCTCACGAGGAGCACTCATGAACTGGGTCAGGATGTGAACCGAATACGAAATATCAGGACGCGTGACGGCTAGGTAGACCAATCGACCGACAAGGCGTCTGTACAGCTCTGGCTGAGAAATAAATTTGCTTGTACTACGCCCGAGCTGATGGTGCTGTTCGAGAGGAGTAGAAGTGGGTTTACACCCGAGGAGACCGACTTCATCAAGAATGTCAAGGGTGTATTTGCGTTGACATAAGAAGATCCCATCGGAATTACGAGCCACTTCAATACCCAGAAAGTATTTTAAGTCCCCTAAATCTTTCATGTGGAAGCATTTATGCAAATAGGCTTTGAAAGCGACCAAAGAAGGCAAGTCATTGCCCGAAACAATCAAGTCGTCTACATAGACGAGAACGTTTAGCCGAACCGAGTCCTTGACATACGYGAACAAGGAGTAATCATAATAGCTCTGTGAGAATCCGTACCTTTTCAAAGACGACCCAAGTTTCGCAAAYCAACAGCGAGGGGCTTGCTTCAGCCCATACAGTGATTTCTTTAGACGACATACAAGGCCGGGTCCAGGTGCCTTAAACCCGGGAGGTAAACGCATATACACTTCTTCCTCTAAATCACCGTGTAGAAATGCATTGTGAACATCCATCTGATGTAAATGCCAACCCTTTGCGGATGCTACTGATAGGAAAGTACGAACCGTTGTCATTTTGGCAACCGGGGCAAATGTTTCATCATAATCCACCCCCTCGGTTTGGTGGTTACCAAACACAACCAAGCGGGCTTTGTATCTTTCAATAGTCGAGTCGGACTTGTACTTTATTTTGTATAACCACTTGCTCCCGAGAGCTTTCTTACCCGGTGGCAACGATTCCAAAACCCATGTCTTATTATCAATGAGWGCTTGTATCTCAGCTTCCATTGCCTTCCTCCATTCGCTACTTTGCACGGCAGTTTTAAAATTACGAGGCTCCGTGTGAGTAGTAAGAGCTGCCACATACGAACGATGCAAAGGAGAAAATTTGCTACAAGTTAAATAATTAGCAAGAGGGTATGGAGTACCTGAGGAGAGTGACACGGGAAGGTGAGAGGCGCTAGAGGGACTATGATCATCATCTTCATCACTTGGAAAGTCAAGAATGTAATCACGTAAATTAGTAGCTGGTATCCGTGTACGATGACCACGGCCTAGCGCAGGASGTGGGGTAGTGACTGCCGCGTCAGACCGAGGAGTACTAGAGGAAGCGGGCGATGGTGGCGGCTGCTCAGGCTGCTCAATCTCGTATGTGGCATCAGCATCGGCCACACCATCATTAACCACATCAACATTGTCCCAATCAATTATTAAATCATCCGAATGTGGGGAAGCAACACCTCCGGATACATTTCGACCAAAACGAGACTCCGACTGAAGAAATGGGAACTGRTCCTCATAAAACACAACATCTCGCGATACGAAGAAAACTTCACGCTCAAGGTCGTACAAATACCACCCTTTTTGCCCGGATGGATATCCCATAAATACACATTTTCTGCTCCGACTTGCAAATTTGTCACCTTTGGACCTTTGATTGTGAGCAAAACACAAGGATCCAAACACCCGCAGGGCTTGGAAATTGGGAGATTGCTTAAAAATTAATTCATAGGGTGTAACACCATTTAAGACGCGAGATGGAGTTCTATTAATGACAAAAGCAACGGCCATAGCACATTCCCCCCAATATTTAATTGGCAAACCACTTTGAAAACGCAAGGCGCGTGCCACATTCAAAATATGTTGATGTTTGCGTTCGACTCGCCCATTTTGTTGGGGCGTACCCACACATGATGACTGAAACAAAATGCCCTGTTTTGCAAACAGTGGTTTCAGTGGATGAAATTCCGTGCCATTGTCACTTCGTACAATTTTTATGGTAGCGGAAAATTGACGTGTGATCATAGCTATAAATAACAAAAATTTTGCAGAAACATCAGACTTGCTGTTTAACAAATAAATCCAAACACCCCGGGAATAATCATCCACCAATGTCAAAAAATACCGTGCCCCCGTTGTAGAGGGAATGTCATACGGACCCCACAGATCACAGTGTATTAACTCAAAAGCATGCAAACTGTTATTATTGCTCAAAGGGAAACTATTCCGAAKATGTTTAGCTCGATGACAGACCTCACAGGGCTTTGACAAAGATTGTTTGGTGCTACGAAAGAAAGGAAGCAATTTCACAATATTTTCGGACGGATGTCCCAATCTATTATGCCATAAATTAAGAGAAGACGACTTGTCATCGACAGCATGCACCTCTTCGAGTCGTTGACGAAGATAGTATAGTCCATCTAGCCTCTCACCTTCACCAATCACCTCCTTCGTACCCTGGTCCTGTATAGTACACGATGTAGCATTTGTTACAAACTCACAATTCAAAGCGTCACTTAATTGAGAAGCAGAGATCAGATTACACGTGAGTTGGGGCACAAACAGAACGGGATTAAGCGTAATAGTGGAAGTAATACACACGCGGCCAACAATCGAAGCATTGATCTTGGTGCCATCAGGTAGACCAACAATACGACTCGGAATATTTGTAACGTTAGATAGCAGCGCATAATTACCAGTAACGTGGTGAGAGCACCCCGTATCAATAAGCCACTTACCGGAATGATCATGATCAGGTGTGCCATAGACATTTACCAACGAAGCAGCGGCRGGTGCGGCGTCAGCAGAGGACACCTTTGGCTTGGACTGTATCGAATTGCTGGACTCTGGGTGTGCACCATCCCCCCTGCTGCTGCTACCSTCATCCCGCGGGCCACGGCCAGAACCACCAGCACCACGGCCTCCTSCACGACCCCGACTAAAAGAGCCACGACCACGCTTTGTGCCCTTCAATTCGTAATACCAATCGGGTATCTCGCCGAGCAGATCAAAGCACATACTCCTATCATGCCCATKTCGATTACAGTGATTGCAATGAAGATTCTGTCTCTCAGTGCGTGACATTTGAGAGGGGTGTTGACTCGAAGGGCGACTATTGGCACGAACGTTAAAACTGGCCACATCAGAGTGAGAGGCAGAGACTACCAAGCCCACGCACACGTTCTTCCTGGCACACCATATGATATGCCCGAGCCACAGTMGGCAGGGGAGTTTGAGCCAAGATGACAGAGCGAAGGGAAGCGTAAGGGACCGAGAGTAAACCCAGCAGGAAGCAGTGCAATCTTTCGGATTCGCGGCGGGCAATATGTTGCTGAGCACTAGTGCAATGTGTACAACACTTGCATTCAATGATAGGCTGCAATTTATCAAGATCATCCCAYAATTGACATAACTTGCCATAGTACATTGTAACCGACATACTTTCTGTTTGTTGACAGTCCCGAAGTTCGGCAATGATGTGTTGAATTCGGGATCCATCAACAACACTAAACCGCTCATGGAGAGCGTCCCAAAGGCTCTTAGCATTCTCGAATTTTGGCAGCAGAGAGCGCACCTCCGGCGTGATGGTGTTAGACAACCACGAGACAAGCATGGAATGAATCGTTTCCCAATCATCCTCCGTACAAGGAGCCTGCGGTGCATTGAGAGTTCCGTTAACAAAGACATACTTACGGCGCGACTTCAGCGCAATCCGAACATCATGAGACCATTCGTCGAAATTCTCGTTGGTAAGACGAATGGGGGTGATAGAGTCACCAGGTTTATCCTGGGGACCGAGATAGTAAGGAGAAGACGGTTCGATCTTCGTATTTGATTGCTCACCGTTCGTCATAGCGACGGCTAGGGTTTTTCCGTTAATTATTTTAATTGTGTTTGATTTGCTCTGATACCATGTTAAACACAAAATAACATAAACTCCTGCCTTCTCCTTTCTCATTTCATTCAAATATATAGTCATAGTACATCAGGGTTTCGACACAAGGCACAAAGCCCAATACGAAATAAACTATAATGGGCCAGTCGACCAAAACGACTCTGACGCATAAACTAGACTCTATTAAGACTTCAACCAGCTTAATTGGTAAAGTCATAAGAAGAGATGTTCATATCCTACGACGTTTAAATCTCCATCAGCATCAAAATCGCCAATATGACTTCCTTTACACATTTCCTTAACGTTGAATTCATGTTCTTTTTATGACCAGAGTTCAAAGTACGTTACCCATTTCATTTAAATCTCCATCAGTATCAAAATCACCCATGTAATTCCCTTACCCATTTCATTTACGTTGGATTCGTTTTATTTTTTATGACGAGAGTTCAAAGTCCGTCTACATTAATAAGTCCCTTAAATATACCTCAATTTCAGTGGTAGTAGTGTACAACTGCTAATAGTAAACTACAATCCTCTTGATCCTCTTAATATATTAAACCTCCTAAGAATGCTACTACAAGTCTACAAGAAACCTTATAAAACTATCAAATTATTTTAAAATAACACATCTTAGATCTATCTAGAAACAAAGAAAACAGAGGAATTTCTGTGATAAAATTCTGTTTCCTGTTGTGTCTTCTGCATGCTTTATATTACAAAAACAACAAAGTATAAAATCCCACTTGTTCCTTATTTTATTTTGTTTCATTATTATTCATATATTATAACAGAAGAAAAATCTAAGTTAAAGGTGAAAGCTACATGTCTGAGGTGTATTTTTAACTCACCTGTATCTGTAAACTTTTCAAATGCTGCTTGCATTAATTGTAATGGTTGCAGAACTACTGTCTTTCAGTCTTTGACCCATGTTCAACTTTGTGGGTCTCCTTCATTCTTCCAAATTATTTCTACCCACTAAATTATCCAAATTCTTTGGTTGAATCTTGATGTATTTCTTCATCCAATTCTTCGAGCTAGCCGCCTTCGCTGTAATCTTGCTGAGTTAAGTCGTTTTCTTTATCGAAGTTTTCATCTTTCGCATCCATGTTTCTGATGCTTTGGTATAAAATCATTTCATTAGTCATCAGTGCATTTTTTGCTCAGTTCATGTGTTGTAAAATGTTATTTATTATTCTCTTAGTATTATCGAAACCATGTACTGCAAGTATACAAAAGATTGGTTCCATAATTTCACCAACTGAAGCATCTCAAATGGGTTATATCGATAACGAGGGATTGTTTCTATTATCAAATGATTCGAGTTTCGCATTAGGATTCAAGCCAACAAAAGAGGTCACCTTATTTTTATTAGTTATAATTCACCAAGTTACCTCAACAGTTGTATGGACAGCAAATAGAGGTTCACCAGTACAGAATTCTGATAATTTTGTGTTTGATAGTAATGGTAAGGTAACCCTCCAAACCGGGGAAAAGGCGGTGTGGGTACCGGATACTGGTGGAAACGCGGTTTCTGCTATTGAATTGCAGGATTCAGGGAATTTGGTTTTATTAGGGAGTGATGGTGGCATAGTTTGGCAAAGTTTTAGCCATCCTACTAATATACTTCTTTCAAATCAAACTTTTCAAGAAGGGATGAAGCTTGTTAGTGATCCTGACCCGAATAGTAGTAATTTGACATATTTTCTTGAGATAAATTCGGGTGATATGGTTCTTCGTTCCGGGTATAAAACACCTCAAACTTACTGGTCTATAGGAACAGACAGCAGGAAAATTATCAATGAGGGTGGTGGAAGTATAAGTTCAGCTAAGATTGAGTTGAATTCATGGAAATTCTATGATCAAGATAAGACTTTGTTATGGCAATTTGTGTTTTCGTCTAGCTCGAACAATATGAATTCCACTTGGGCCGCGATTTTAGGTAATGATGGATTTATTACTTTTTATAATCTTGGGAATGGAGGAAACAAGGTTGCATCTCCCTCGATAATCCCGAGTGATCAATGTGGAACTCCTGAGCCATGTGATGCCTATGAAGCTTGTTCTAGTAATAAGTGTGAGTGCCCTTCAGGGCTCAATTCTCGATCCTGCAATCCTGGCATTTCCAATCCCTGTGGGGATGGAAATGATAGTCTTCAGCTGGTTTACGCCGGGGATGAGCTGAGTTACTTTGCTCTTGGGTTTGAGTCACCTACTATAAAATCAAGTAATCTAAGTGGATGCCAGGCATCATGTGTTGGGAATTGCTCGTGTACTGGAGTGTTCTTCGACAACAGTTCCAGCAGTTGTTTTCTCTTTGACAGGGTTGGAAGCTTCATCTCTGATCCCACATCCAAATTTTCAGTCTATGTTAAGGTTTCTGCGGATGGAAGCGTGGGAGACGGGAATGCTGGGGACAATAGTTCCCATTTGGGAATTATCCTAGGTATTGTCATTGGGACTGTACTGATCGTTGTCGGTATGGTTTACGGAAGCTACAGGTACTACCTTAAACGGAAGGAAACGCCTCAATCTCCTCAGGAGACCTCTGAGGAGGATAACTTTTTGGAATCATTATCAGGTATGCCACTAAACTTTCTGCACTTCTAATAATATGTTTGTAGTTGACTAGTAGCCGCTCAATACAATTTTCGACACAACTTTTATTATGAGCAGCAGTCACTTGTGCAATGTGTGATGCAATTTTCAGTATGGGTCATCCAAAAACATCCTCTTCGTACTTTTCATGCAGGCATAAGCGCCACAGGAAAATTTGAGCCACTGGAATAATATAATTGTTGTTGTTGATGATGTATCAGGTATGCCACTTCGGTTTACCTACAAGAGTTTACAGGATGCAACGAACAATTTCAGTATAAAACTAGGACAAGGAGGATTTGGTTCGGTGTACCAAGGAGCACTGCCTGATGGAACCCGGCTAGCTGTGAAGAAACTAGAAGGGGTCGGGCAGGGGAAGAAGGAGTTCCGAGCTGAAGTTAGCATCATAGGAAGCATTCATCATGTCCACTTGGTGAGACTAAGAGGGTTCTGTGCAGAAGGAAGTCACCGGCTTTTAGCCTATGAGTTTATGCCGAACAACTCCTTAGATAAATGGATTTTCAAAAGGAACAAGGATAATACCTCTCTCTTAGACTGGGAGACTAGGTACAACATAGCAATAGGCACTGCCAGGGGGCTTGCTTATCTACACGAGGATTGTGATGTTAAGATTGTCCACTGTGACATTAAACCCGAGAATGTCCTTCTCGATGACCAATTTGAAGCAAAGGTGTCAGATTTTGGGTTAGCCAAATTGATGAGTAGGGAACAAAGTCATGTTTTCACTACCCTTCGCGGTACTAGAGGATACCTAGCCCCAGAATGGATAACAAACTATGCAATATCCGAAAAAAGTGATGTCTACAGCTATGGAATGGTCCTGCTTGAGATAATTGGAGGGAGGAAAAACTACGACCCCGGGTTGTCCTCTGAAAAGTCCCATTTCCCGGCTTATGCATTTAAGATGATGGAGGAAGGGAAGCTCCGTGAAATCCTCGACTCAAGCCTGAAATATGACCCGAATGATGAGAGTGTGCATATTGCTATTAAGGTTGCATTGTGGTGTATTCAGGAAGATATGGCAATCAGACCATCTATGACTAAAGTTGTGCAAATGCTTGAAGGGGTTAGCCCAGTACCCCTTCCTCCTACTTCTTCCTTGACTGGAGCCCGTCTGTTTTCGAGTTTCTTTCGAACAGTGAGCGAAGAAGGGACCGGGACTGGCACTTCTTCGGGACCGTCTGACTGTAACAGTGATGCATACCTTTCTGATGTTAGACTGTCAGGTCCCAGATAACATATGTTACAGGGTAAAACTACTTTGGTATAGATTACAGTATCTTTTAAGGTTATTTATGTGTCTGGTTGTATATAGGATTTCTTAGGGACACTGAAATTTTGTTACATATATATTGTAGCCTGTCAGATGTTTACATTCTGTGACACAGATGAGGAATAGTATGTGATTTGTGTAATAAATTGTTCAACATTCTAAGTTCGTCTTATCTATTATATTTGACCCGTTTTAAATTTAACACCGATATACTGGCAAACGTCCCAATTATTTTCTAAAAGGAAAAAGAATAGAAACGTAAGCAGCCAATTAGTGTCTAGAACATTAGGTAGATTATCTCAAGAAACCAACTTTATACACCAATTTGCAAATAAAATAGTGATTATCTTAAACAAATAGTCAAATATAAAAGAGACCTAAGTAAAAGCAGCAATCAATTTAATAATTAACAAAGAATCAATCAGTAATCAGCAAGTCAGAAACATGTATTTTCTGTTTTGACTAGATTGACATGTTATTGGCTTATTGCTACTTTATTGCCAACATTTGTTGCTAACAGGATGCTCGTTTTCGCTGACGGTGAAAATTTTTAACTAAAATTTTAGATTTTGTTCGAGGTTAACCTTATACTATAACCCTTTTTTTCTACTGAAATTTTTCGTGCCTCAACTTCAAATCCGGACTCGGCCACTAATTGCTAATTAGGATATTGTAATTTAGTTTGACAATTAAACAGAATGCATTTTTTACTTTTATTTGGGTTTTGCTTCCAATTGGGAAACTTGTTGGCTGTGTAATTGTCCACCTAATTGCGCACTAATACACTTTTAACTGTTTCACTCTATCAATCAACCAAGTAATTTAACGAATCACATCTGCCTAAGAAGATTTCGACAATTAAATGTTGTAATAGAAATGTGTAAACGGAATATTACCTATGTAGATTAGGATTAATCTCGGAGATACAATCGGAATTTTATTATTGTTGACGTATAGATACCGTTTTATTGGGCCTTTGTTTCATCACTGTTCATTGTCTATAATAGTATGATATTGTCCCGCTTATCTTGATAAGGTTCCCTTAGCCAACACACCATGATACATAGTCATGTCTGCATGACATGTCACCTATTGATCAAGTGAGTGCTTTCACATGCTTCTGGTCCTACATGTCCATGTGTCCTTGGGAATATGCTACACATGCATATTGAACTTTCTCTGCATCTAATATACCCCGGACCAGATCCGCCATTTCATAAGTGTCCTATAACACAATGGTCTCTAGCATCCAACCGGGAAAGGACCCACCAGACATGTGACACCTAACCTGATAAGGACCCACTTGATCAACTGTTCTAGTACATAAATGGTCTTTGTCTCACAAGACATGTAACGCCTTTCATCCATTTAGCCCTGAATCGGGCTTGCTCAAGGCTCCACCCTCGTGCCATTTTGAGCCCACGCGTCCGTAACTCGCGAATGCTATCTGTTCCGCTCTCCAAGCTCTACCATTTGTACATTATAGGGCATAGGTCCAAGTTTGACATGGGGCTCTTATACCATTTGTTAAGCGAAAGCTTGGATACCTTCTCGTTGGGCCCTTGCTGTACCAATATCCACCATCCGCTTGATATTGTCCGCTTTATGGCACTTATGAAGATTACCTTTCACCTTTGCACTATCGATATGAAAACATGAATTTGTACCTTAACAGTGTTTTTGAATCTGATTTAGCTTTGCCCGGCTTACATTCATAAATCATATTACTCACTACCTTTTTTTCAAGGTATATTTAACAAGGATTAGTGAGAATAAACACATTGAGTTAGTCCTACAGATCAAAAATATAATTTTTAACTACGATTCTTAGCCGTGTTTAGTTATTTTTCTTTCTTTTAGTAATGGACACGAATATATTTAGACCTAGCAAATTGGGTCAATGAGTCGGATTCGGGTCGGCCCAGTTCAGGTTGGACCAGTTCGGGTCTTTTATTGATTTCGGGTTAATTCGGGTCGCCTCAGATCATTTCGGGTTTCAGGTCTATTTCAGGTTTGTTTGTTGGGTCAGTTTTGAGTAACCAGGTCGGGTTATTTTGGGTCATGTCATTTTCGGGTCAATGAATAAGAGAGAAAAAGTTATTTCAAGTCTTTTCGGTTCAATTAGAGTTGTGTTTTGTTAGGTTATTTTCGGGTTGAGTGGTTTCAGAACGGGTCATTTTTGGGTCGGATCAGTTACGGGTCAAGAGCTCGGGTCATGTTTGGGTCGCGTCGGGTCGGGTTTGTTCGGGTTTTTAGGTCACATTCGGGTGATATAGTTCGGGTCTTGGACCAGACTTTTCGGGTCGGATTACTTTTGTCAGGTCTAAGTATATTCATCCGTATATCTGTATAACCCGTCCGACCCGATCAACCTGTTTAGGTGATACCATAACCAAATTATGGAACTCACAAGTCAGAAGTCAGTACTTTAGATCACAAGTAAAGCCCCAAAAAAATGGGGCTTTGCAAAATATTTACTCAACCTAAAAAAAAAAAAAAAAAAAAAACAAAAAACAATCCAAATAAGCCCACAAATTTGTAAATAAACAAATGATATTATGATACCCGTAAAAGTTGCAGAAAATAGGACCGTTGGTTAAAGATGACGACCACCTTCAACAAACCACCATTTCTAAGCTGCTGCTTCACCTCCTTATCATCTTCTATCATCACCAATTTCAATTTTCCCGCCAAATTTCAATCTGCAATTATCAATTTAGGCGCCAAATCAGCTCCATTACTCAAACCCACTTGCGCAATTCAACCATCTTCGGGTAATTTCTGCTCTAATTATTGGGTTTGATTCTTTATTATTTTGTAATACGAAGTATTTAGGTTGTTAATTAGTCTCTTGTAAGACGGTTTTACCCGATTATTGCGTAAAACCGATTCATCCACCAAGAAATTAAACTAACCCGTATACAATTTGCTTATGTACGGCCGCATTACACAGGTATTTGTGTTAGGTTGAATAGATAAATTAAGGTTCTGTTAGTTTGGACTTAATTTTAGTTCGGTTAAGTTCATTTCTATTTTTTTGTTGTTTCAGTTCCGTTTAGAAAGTTTCAGTTCAAAAGAACCGGGTTTAAGGGGGTCTTTCGTTGGTCAATGATTATATCATAACAGGACCGAAAGAGTGATGATGGTTTAATTTATTGAGAGAATGTTTTATTTTAGGGGTTTATTGTTTGGGTTAACTTGAATTTGAGTGGTGTTTGTGTGTGGATTCGATTATTCGACAAAATGCATACTTGTATGCATAAGTTTAGTTTGGCCATGAGTTCTGTAGTTTAATTACTGAACTTTCATAGTACATCAAAAATTTTAGGGTTTTAAACACTGAATCTAACTTGAAGATTTAGTCCTTCCCCTCCTAAAATTCATGTGCCTTAAGATTGGCTAGATGACTTGAGTTTAAGTATAATTAGAGTGGCCCATTTAGTCGATGTTAGTGATCGAAGTACCATCTACAATGTATCTATGGAAGTTATTGTATTTTCTTAAAGTTTTCTCATTTCTGTAAGTGTAGACATGTCTGAATTCAAGGGAATTACTCACAATCTGTACTTTCCAAAACCATTTTCACGCTGCACAACACAATCATCACGTCTTTTTAAAATATTATCTGGCCATCATGAGTCTTCCAGGCGAAAAAACTAAATGTAGCACTACGATTGTGAATTCAGTCAGAATTTTTATGTTTCATGCAGGCACACTGTCAACTGTAGATACTACCATTCTTAGTTTTGTGTTATTTCTTTGTTAACAGGTGGCTGTGGGAACCTTGAATCATGTGGAAGGAGAAGACTTCTTTTGCTTTCTGCAACAGTGCCTTTTCTTATTCATATGCTGGAATACACCAAAGATTTCTATGTTGAAGCGGAAGAGTGAGTAGCACATCTCCAAGTTCTTTCAGTTTTATTATTTGGATCTTCTTGCATTGCAATCCTTATTTGTAATTTTGGTATTTACTCTAAGACACTGTTTGAAAGTATTGTTGTAAGCTATACATCTACTCATAAAATCTGCGAAAATTTTCTAGACTTTACAAATTCCAAAGAAATTTGATTCCTTTACATGTCATGTTTTAACATTTATATCTAGTATATTAGTATATGTTCACAACCATTAAATCTGAGTAATTTCGTTATGCTGTAATCAAGTGTTTTGCATAAAATTACAACAGTTAATATATGTTTACAACCATTATATGTTTGCAATTCTGTTTCATCTGAGTATCTATTAATTTCATTGCCTCAAAAAGTGTACTGATTTTTATTTATGTTCATAGTATCTTTCTGGCTGAAGGACTTTATATTGCTGTTCTTTAACTTTATGCTGTATGTGAAGGTTGAGAACTTATGGGGACCAAATTATAAGAGACGAAGTAAGGAAGGTTTTGACTAAAGGGAAGGCTGCTGGTCTTCTTCGTCTTGTTTTTCATGATTCAGGAACCTTTGAAAGAAACGACAATTCAGGTATCCAGAATCTTCTATATAGCCTTCTAACTCCTGAAAGTTGAAACTCATGCTGGATGTTTTTGTGGATAACCTTATTTTTGTTTAGTTATTGTATAACTCGGTTCTATGACGTGTCACTCACTCTGCCTAGGCGGGGTGCCTCTTTTGAGGTATTGAGGCAATGTTAATGTTGGCCCTGGCCCAAGCGAATGTCATACACAGTATGAGGCTAACTGACGAATGATGATATGCCAAATATTTATAGTAATTTTATGTCATTTGTAATGTGCCAATTCAATTAATCTGGAGTGTTATGTAAGCTTTATAACATATAAGGCCTTAATGACCTGACGTATGAAAATATGAACCCATCTCCAATGTGTACAAAGACGTTTGGTCTCTATGATTGCAGAAATGTCAGTTAGCACCATTCCATTAGTCATTACTTTAATTTGATGTTTCAATCCCCTAATAACACTAATAATTATTATCATTCTGATCATCTTGTGGCTTATGTTGTTCGGCAGGGGGTATGAACGGCTCGATAACATATGAACTTGAAAGACCAGAGAATAAAGGGCTCAAAAAATCTTTGAAGGCATGCTTTCACACCTTTTCCTCTCGATCCCTTTCTCCTCACATTGGGCTCATAATATCATTGATGATAATGAGTAGTTCCACGCTTTCACAGTTCCATACATGGTCACGAAATCAACATCTAGTTGTTTGCAGTTCTGTCATGGTTAATTAGAACATGTCTATCTGTATGCATCATTCTCAAGTCCACATTCATATCCTGATTAATTTACTTTTGACTTGATATCACGCCAGCTAACGCCTCAGTGGATGCCTGTTTTAGATTCTTGAGAAAGCCAAGAATGAGTTGGATGTGCAAGAATCAGGTATGATAATAGCTTTATAGTGCATCTGTATATTTCCTATTCAATTAGACCAAAGACTCGCTATTCTTTGGTTATTGATTATGATTGAATGAAACAAATGGCTGATCAAACTAGATGCGTCTCTTTTTTTTTTGTGTGTGTGTGTGAAGTTGTAATGATTCAATTTGAATCTCAATGCTGCATTCTATATGGGTCATCCAGAAACATAATATTTGTATGTGTTGTTAATACGGGGGCCATGGGGTAGGTTGTGTCCCTCCACACACCATTTGCGGGAGCCCATTGAGTCATACATGTCTTAAGGATGCATATCTTTTCTAGTCATATATAGCTTTGACAACTTATATTTTGTTCATTTTGCAGTGTCATGGGCTGACCTGATTGCTGTAGCTGGAGCTGAAGCAGTCTCAATATGTGGAGGTCCAGTGATTCCTATTCGGTTGGGAAGACTTGATTCACTGTAAGTCTTTTGCCTTACCTGTTTTTATCGCATACGCTGTAGGCTTTACCTAATAGTGATTGTGGATGAGACTCTTCTTTTGATTAACCATTCTTGTTGAGTTTGATCTTGTATGTTGAGCATCTAAGAGTAGTGATGTGCATTTAGGGGGCTTTGGGTCTAATCTTGCACAAGAATGGGCCTAGTATTTTTTATTCCATGTACTAAGAGGATTGTTTTTATTTCCCATGGAGTCAAAGACTCATTACTCTTTGGTTTTGGATTATGACGGAATAAAATAAAATGATTCATTAAAGTGATTACGCTTCTTTCTATTGTGAAGTAGTAGTCCTTTGATGTAGTTCTCCACGAAATTCTCATCTTGGGTCATTCAAAGAAACAACCTCTTTGTATTGCTAACACAAGGGTAAGGCTGTGTACCCCCCCCCTCACCCCCACAATTTGCGGGAGCCATTGAGGCACTCGGGTGCTGTTGTAGTTGTGGTTGTGCTAAGATGATACCTTTTGTTCTACAGGACTCCTGATCCTGAAGGCAAGCTGCCTGAGGAATCACTAGATGCACCTGGACTGAAGCAGTGCTTTAAAAGAAAAGGCTTCTCGTGAGTGCGTTACTGTATTATATATGCTTGAGTCAGATTTTATGAAAATTGAGTTTAATTTGGTATCCCTAAAATGATTCACTAAACTGGGTGCACTTCTTTTCGTAGAGAACTGTGAACTAGCAGTCCTTTGATTGATTTCAAGCAATTCCAAACTCAATTTTTATTATGGTCACCCAGAAACAGTTTGTGTAGTTATCACAGTGCTACTGTTGCGTACTTCCGACCTCCTAATCATGTTATTTGTGGGAGCCCTTGAGAGTACTTGAGTATTACTTCTGAGTTGTTCGTCTTGTTGTCAAATATTTTTTTATTATGCTACTGTGATGCATCCTCAAACACCACTTCACACACCCAAGTTAGTTGATCAAATTTGGAGGCTATTCTTTTTGTCAAGGCAAGAGACTGTAAATGTCAGAGAGTTGACATGATTAATAATCATACCTTGTAACAATGAACTCTAAGGCCTAAGTGCAAATTCAGGTCAGTCGACTCAGATTCAATGACACGTCCTTTTGCAGTGCAGCTAAAAGATTCGCTATTATTGGCTTTCAAGTCCCGTGTTAAAAGTTAAAGAAGATGCTCTTTAAACTATTTACTTGTCTCATTTATTGTGTAATTATAGACTTATATTTTGTAGTGCTTAATTTACGGGATAAAGTGGCTGTGCTCTGAGTCTCTGATCAAAGGGGGTGAAGCATAGATGGCTACATACGTCTAACTTCTTCCCTTGCCTTGCAGCAGGGGTGGTGAGAGGGGAGGGGTAGAATCATTGGCATAAATTGATGATGATGTCAATTTGAGCCAACCTCCTAACTGAGCATTCTATGAATAGGATGGCCTAGTTTATTGGTGCACTTGTTACTGACCTTAGAACTGTGAATTACACGAGTTTAATTTCCAAAATTTTAATAAAGCCTTGAGGGTTTCTGAAAAATATCTGGTTACTAAATGTGATTATGACTGGGCATTATGTGTTATTCTATGCTTTAGCCAGCATAGTGTGCTCAAAGTCTCAAAGAGTATCCTTTGCAAGTATTTCTCTTATCATACATCGTCTTACATTACGATACGACTATAAAATCGGGAGTCTGCTTGTGACTTGTGTTTTACCATGCATTATGAACAGGACACAAGAACTTGTAGCATTGTCTGGGGCCCATACAATTGGTAGTAAAGGTTTTGGAAGCCCCGTTGAATTTGATAATTCATACTACAAAATCCTACTTGAGAGGCCTTGGGTATCAGCAGGTCAGTCATCCTACATCTTATAAACCTTTTTCAGTACGATCCCATAGTCCGGATCTGAAAAGAAAAGAGCAAGGGTAATGGAAGTTGGATTGTTGTATACTGATCCAAGAGCACTTGAAGGATATTCTGTCTGAATGGATAAAAATACGAGAGTAGAAAAACATTTACTCCGTAACTATTGGTTAAGTGGATTTAAAGAGAAAACCTTGGACAGTTAAACGTATAAAAACCATAACATGGCGGGAAATTTATACGATAGTAACAATTGATTAGGAGAAAAGAGCTAATATTGCGTAGGTTAGAATTTAGATGTTTAGTGGGGCAATTTGCATTTTTCACAAGTATAGATAAAAGGTTTCCGTGGACGAATTTTGTTATGGCTGAGTTGATTTGTTGCATTTAATCGTAATAGTTTCTCGGTTTTTGAATTCTCCACCTCAATTTAGGTGGAATGTCGGCTATGGTTGGACTTCCTTCAGATCGTGCACTGGTTGAGGATGAAGAATGCTTAAGGTCAGTCAAAAACTTCTCTTTCATGCAAGGTTTCATCAAAACATTTCTGCAAGGAGTAATTTAAAGAAGTCATTTTTATCCATATTTGGGAGTCAGAACTCAGAAGCGTGTTCCTTTGAATCGACAGTTAACTCTGATGAATGTGGCAATACTGCAATAGCATTGCTATCAACTTTGCATGACTAGCTAGCTTTTACTCCGTATCTATCAATTTGGTTCCCTTTAGGTGTAGCATACAAATATAGCAACATCGTTTGAAACTTCATCTACTATTTTGCGCTGCAAGTAATGACACTGATTTGTTTACATAAAGTAATGATTAAACAAAAAGTTTGGTGCCACAATCATTCATAAATGATCGCTTTTCTTGTGTCGACATCGACCACATCATTCTTCAGCTTTGACCGATGTGCTGATGCCTGACAGCAATGCTTTTCTGCAGATGGATTACAAAATACGCGAAGGATCAAAATATGTTTTTCGATGATTTTAAGAATGCTTACATCAAGTTGGTTGATTCGGGCGCAAGGTGGAAATCTTCATGATCCTATGCAGCTATAGCTTCTAATCATTGGCTTGTGAGAATCAATTGGAACATATTTGGTCGGATATCACCATCCTGATAAGTATATTACACTGATACTGCTGCTGACAGTGAGCGAGCACATCCTGGAGTTTTTATCCTCGACTTTATTCTTTATATTATCATTTTAGATTCTCTTTCTGAAATTAAGTTCTTCCAAATAAAAAATCTCCCGCAAGTCTCGTGTACGGCTGTATGTATACAAACGGAAATTTCCGATATTATAAAATGGCCGATTAACGAAGCTTGTATGTATGGCTTGAAATGCATTATAAATTTTGAGGGTTTGTCTATTCTCATTTAGGCTTTATACTGTTGTTTTTATGCGATTAACTAGAAAACAAAACATAACATGTGTGTATTGTCAGCGTTTTGTAGAGCCTAGAAACTTGAGACAAAATAAATCATAAATTTTGTAGATTTTTTTTTTATCAGTAAACAAGTCTACATATTTTGTTCTGCGCAATTTATGCAAAAATAAATTGATATCCCTTCAAGATTGACATTGTTCAATTCAAGACAATGCGCAAAAGGACCCTTAAAATCGGGTCATCTCGGGGCACGGTCTAGCAAGTCAAGATTTACGGGTAGGGGTGGGCACCAGTCCAAAACCGGACTGGAATCAGAATCGGCAAAAATTATGGACCGGGACCGGACCGGATTATAAAAATTCCCGACCGGGACCGGACCCAAAAAATTCTGGTCCAAGACCGAACCGGACCAGTTGGACCGGAATTTGACATAATATGCCCACTTTTTCAAATTTCTGTCCATTGGATCGGATCGGACTGGTTGGACTGAATTAAAATATATTTTCAAGGAAAAAAATAAAAAAACATAAAATCCGATCTTTCCGGTCCAATCCGGTCCGGATCGGGAAAAACCGGAAACCGGAATCTAAGAAAATGGTGGACCGGAGACTGGACATGATTTTTTAATTCCGGTTCTGGTCCAGATTGGTCCATTTTTCCGGTCCGAACCGGATTTTGCCCACCCCTATTTACGGTGTTGATCCAAAAAAAAAGGGGGGGCGGCTATGATTGGATTTATAAGTCAGTCAAATTTAGACAGGTTTAGTTGAAATTGTCACGGGGAAATTGAAGACAATGCCCTCGCAAATTATGCAAGAGGGCTTTGCTTCCAATTACTCAATTTTGGTAAAACTGCAGTTGCAAATTGATGTGTTTGTATGACTGAATTTATGTGAATGGAATTGACACAGTCATTTAATGTATTTAAGAGGCTTTGTAGGGGTACTAGCAGCAGTAGGGAACTCCCTACCGATTTCATTAGAGTCCGTCAATCGTAGGCTCGTTGCGACCTAAGTGACATAAGTACCCGTGTACCACCCGGCCATGTGCTTCTGGTAACGCTATGCTTGGACTACTTTCACTTACCCACACGATTACAAAGTACCTACAGGGATCTACGAGGCAAACCCGTTGAATCATTATTAGGGGTTAAATTCAAATTTTCGGCACATGAAGCTGTCTTGAGCCTGAGTTCTTGAGTTTTATTTTCGATATTCTAGGAAATTTCAGGCAACTATATTAGATGAGAAGCGTATTTTTTTTGGATGTAAAGGGAGCCATAAGGGTGATTTTGATACTGACGAGGTTTGAACTCAGGTTGCAAGCACCACCTCTCATGACGTTTTCAATTAAGTTAGTTGACAATGAGAAACGTAGTTAAGACACTATATGATTGCTTTGTGCTATTTGAGAAAGAGATGTAATAGTAAAATCTTGACCATGAAAACCGGTGAAAAACGATCTCTTATCTGAGTATAAAGAGATATGTGGTAACATTTTATCGTTGATCATCACATTTTTAATGGTACTCCGTATTGATTTAGTGAAACAGAAACTCTCAAAAGACCTACTGAATGTCAATTACGGATAAGTTTTCTTTAACAAATTTAACAGGCTCCATTCATTTTGGCTTTTAAATATCGGACGTGACACTAATACACGACCAAGATACTAAGGCTGTGGAAATTGTGGCGATCGTATTTGACTACTATTGTGAGGAGATACTATTTGCATTTAGCGAGATTATACCGTGACAACCAATAGTGCCACTGCAACCATGACTGTGATCAGTACCAAGGTTTAATATTACGTTGTACTAATCTGAATGAACTAAACTTATAAAACATGGACTATACGGAACCGTTGCTTTCCAATTTTCCATCTTATGTCACTAGAAACAATGAAACAAACGCAACCTCATTTATATACTGATTTCTTTAATTAATCAGTCCATGTTTCATGAAAATGGTCGTCTGAATAATATTATTACAGTAAGTCTTATATGACGGCATATTTGTCGCAACCTTGCGACATGTTAAGTACTATTCATGCGGGTAGATAAAGATAAAACAAATGAATTTTAAAACCTCACATGGGAGTATTTAAACTGTCGTAAACTTACGACGGATATGTCCGTCAAATTTGCATATTATGTGACCTAAACAAATGAATTTTGAAACCTCAACAACCTTTGTGTTTGTGTTCCCCTAGTCTCTAAAGTTTCAACACACTCCACTCCACTCCACTCCACTCCAGTCACCATATTCAACAAAAAACTGCAACTTTTCAACTTCCCCTTTTTCTTCTTTTTTTCTTTTTCCAAAGAAACCTTCATCCCCAATTTGAATCATAAACCAAAACAAAAATCACCCAAGTAAAAAGTAATTTTTAAGCAAAACCCACCAAAAATGTAGGAGTAAATCACTGTTTTTTTCACCCTAACATAAATTTTACCCATTTCAATCTCAACTTCCTTTGTCTTAAACAGTAAATAACTGATTACCATCTCATTTTTTTCATCCCACTCAGATCAACTTTGTTTTTCTCAACAATGCTACTTTAATTCCCAGGTTATCATAAAATTTCAATCAATTTTAGTTACTAATAAAGTTTTGATTTTGTCTTCTTTTGTGGGTATTTGTTGATTTGTATTCTGAGTTGGGTTTATGATATAATTTTGTCTGAAGATCTGTTAATTTATTTTTTTTGCTTAATAAAGTATGTATTTTTTAGTGAGTTTGGTTTTATATTGTTTAGTGAAGTTCTTGATGATTTTAGCATTATGTAGTTTAAAAAATGCTCCAAATTGATATTCTTGTGTGTTGTTTGATTGCTTGGGATACTGTAACTTTGATCTATGTTTGTTCTACATGATTTTGGTAAAATGGTCGGATAAATTCTTATATAAAGCGGTTTTACACTAAACATCTTTATCAACTACCCATATTTTAGTGAGACGTATCCGTCTTCAGCTTTAAACGGATAGTGTCCGTCTACAATGAGAATTTGTGATGTGTTTAATAGATTTCATGTATTTGGTGTCTTTTGGAGTACACAAATTGCTAATTTATGTTTAATATGAAGGAATATGTTAAAGGTGTACCTTTCCTGTAAACAAGGGTTTTGTACATTGAGTTATACGGAGTAATACTTGCTGTGGTCCTTTGCCATATGTTTTGCTGGTTAAAATTAAAGGGATGATGTATGTAGAGTGTAGACTGTAGAGTTGAAGTTTTCCTTTTGGAAAATTTAATAGAGTGGAGCTACTGAGGAAATATTGTTAGTACATAGGAATCCTGCTAATATCGAGTCTAGAGATTGGTACTGGATGTGGAAAAATATCAATGTAGATCGGTCTTTTGAGGCGAGACATTCTGACAAGCGAAGCCTATGGCCTATGGCTATCAGTATCAACCGCATTGATGATTATTGAATATTGTATGAATTTCCCGGAAATATTGTGGAGTTGAACTTGTGTTTTTGGTAAAAATGAGGATATATTAGTACACATGCGTGATACGTCCTATCAATTTGGGATTGGAGATTGGTATGAAATGCCACAAAATATCACAGCAAAATCTGTCTTTTGCGGAGAGGCACTTCTGATTAGCTGCCGCCTGCCTGTGAATGTTATTAGTAGGCTTATTATTGATCATTCTTGAACTTTATTTTGTGCTGAATGGATGATTACATATCGATATTTTGGCATCGTACTGACTACTAAAAGCTGATACATACACGACATCTCAAGTCTGACCTACACTAGTCTTCAGAGAGATATTAGGTGGAGTAATGAAATTTGAAATGAGTTTAAAATTGGTCAGAATAAAGATTGTTGGATGAATTTTTGACTGTCTTCCTTTCTGGCTTCACGGATTACTTTACATCTATACCCCCTCAACTGTTCGAAAGTAACAGAATATGTCAATGTGCAGTGGCTCATGGATGCTGGCAACATTAGCTACAGTTGTGAGGTCGGTGCTGTTGATCAGAATGGAAGCCTTACAGAAAACCATGGCTTAGGACCAAACAGTGTCACGGAGGTGATAAATGGAATTCGTGGCTGTAGTATGGTGGATGTAGGTCCTGATGCTATCCCGAAAGTTATAGGAGAATCAATTGGTAATAATGTAGTTGAACCTTGCATTCAAGATGTGGACGGGCTAACTGTGGTACATGTGGAAACCAGTGGTTCTCTTGCTTTAGAGGTGCATTATCTATCTTTGTCGTAGGATTGCCAAATTCCTCATTTGACTTTGGTGATCAAGTGATGTTAGACTGTTCTTTTTTATTATATCATTGTTTAAAATTTTGAGTATTGTATCGGGATTATATAATGGGTTGGAGGGAGTATCTGGCATATCTCACATTTTTTTTATCTGTACTCTTGTTTGTAGAAAGTGGAAACGAAGGGAAGTAGGGAGCCCAAGCCACAAAAGAGTCAAGGTAGAGGCAGAAGTGACAAACCTGCGAACATCAAAAATACTACACGAGCTTCAATTAAGATGACTAACAGTACCATAGAAGCTAAAAGAATTCCAAATGGTACTCTGCCTACAAAAATACGACCAAAACAGGCTGTGACGAACAAATCTATTAATGATCAAGCAACTAATACTGATTTGAGCAAGAGCAAAAAGGTTACACCTGCAACAAGTACTGCTTGCAAAGATGAGGTAATTGTTGTCATTATACTTCGATTCTGTGATTTGTGTCGTTGATATTCTCCTTTTTCCTATTTATTGAAAAAAATGGATTCTTTTGAATCTGTAGTCAGCTACATTTTCAGTTTTGTGACAGTAGTTTTCTCTTTTCTGCAAATTGCAGTTGCCTAAGTCTGAGACGTCTAGCTCTGGTAATTTGATGCAGTCTGAAGGCTGTGTGTATGTTCTCTCTCTTTCCTCCAACAGAAGTTGCTCTATATATAGTCCCACAACATCCTCATCTGGTGTAGATGATTTATTGGCTTCAGTTAGTTATTCTGTAGTTATCTATATAAGCTCTATCCCATTTTTATTGTCGCAATTGTCGCAATTGGACTTCTTATAAAATATTGTGTGATTTGATTTGTCGAAAAAGTACTTTCATATTAACTTAAAGATGAGAAAAATGTCCCCATTTTGTAATAAAAAGTGACCATTTAATGATAGAAAGTTATACCTAAAATTGTCACTTTCTAACAATAAACTGATTCGCAACTTTTTATGAGGAAATATTTGCATTTATCGTAAAATGTTCACAATTAATCCATCATAATTTCAGACGGATTCAGTCGTCATGAGAATTTTCGTGATTTAATTAGGTTGCAGTTGGTGTGTATTTTGAGAAAATATTGGTCAATGTTAACATCGCTTGACCTTAACAATCCATGGGGACTAAATAATTGGGACCGAGCGAATAGTAACTTCACGCTTTTTGACTGCAGAGAGAAGTCAACGCTGAAGCCTGTTCGGAAAGAGCCTTCCGTTAAAGCTGAAGTAGATAGTGAATCCGTCGAGTATCCTTTTCTGTTGTTGACTATAATCACCATATTACTTTTACTTTCTTTTCACTCTTTTAGCATGTAAAAAGCAACAAAAAGTTATATCAGATTATCCTTAAGTACTTTGCAGAAGTGCCGCTGAATCCGACGCTAAGTCTCATAAGGTGGGCAAACTTCCAGCGTATGATTTCAACTTTAGGTGTCATGAACGTGCTGAGAAAAGAAAAGAGGTTAGTCATCTTCTTATTTGCTGTTGGCTACCAATCTTGTCTTATGATTCTGTAGAATGTTCATATCTTGTTCTTTCCTCAGTTCTACACAAAACTCGAGCAAAGAATTCATGCACAAGAAATAGAGAAAACTAACCAGCAAGCAAAATCCAAGGTGATTCATTTTTCTCAAATCTTATGGTTTTACTGCATTGCCGTGCACTGGCCTTTCAAAGTATTGATCATGTTATGTGTGTGCAGGAAAGTCAGGAAGCTGAGCTTAAGATGCTTCGGAAAAGCTTGAACTTCAAAGCAACACCAATGCCCAATTTCTATCAAGAACCATCACCTCCTAAAATGGAATTAAAAAAGGTAGAATCGGCATTTACCACCTTTTGATTGTTTTAGAGCTGGTCATTTGACTGTTGATTGCTTCCAAGTCTTCTTGCTGCATACTCCCTTCCCATGAGGCAGGAACTAGTTGCAATGGGCTTTCAGCAGTCTTTAGGTAGTAGAACCGACAGTTTTTATGTAGACTGGCTGATCTATGTCTGGAGCCAAAAGGTTAAAAGTGTGTTGTGAGGCTCATTTAGCGGTTTTATACTTTCTTTGATGAATATGTTATGTCCTTCATGGAGAGGAATGGTCACTCCCACAATATGCATACGTTATGCCCTTTGACCACTATTTTCTCACAATGAACAAAATTTACAACCTTTTAATATAAGAATGAAATTAGTTGTTTTGATACGTGCTTTAGGTGTGGACTTAGTTCTTTTGTCAGTGGATGTTCTTCCGCATCTTCATTATACCACCTGATTTTATGTGGAAATCTATTATCTGAAAATGTCACTTGATACATCCAATTTTTGTGAAGGTCACTTATGAGATCATTCTGTCACAATATTTTGTTACTTTGAATATGAATTGTGAATATGTACCATGGAGTGTGAAACTGAATGTGATGCGCTTTTTTGGTACTCTATTGAAAACTTTATGTTTAGAAATACGGAGTAATGTTTAAAATACTATTTTCAATCTCTAAACTTTAGAAAATAGAATAGGCTGCCACACTTTTGTAATTCTGCCACAGCATCATCAAGACATTAACCTTGGATTCTCGGTTGTTTCCCCTTCTTTTGGTAGATAGCTGACATGGACAAGCGTGATTAAATGAGAGCCGGTTGTGTGGTGGCCATTACGGTTTTTTTTGTCTAATAGTCATATTAGAGTCACGGTTGTTATAGTTGGTGCCGAATGGGGTCACAATCTATGTTACTCATGCCGATGCAAATTGTGTGTTGAAGTGTCTAACACGGCTAATTTGTGAAAAAAATCATGTTTTGCCTGAAATGTAATGTCAAGTGCTGCAGTGTCAGACATATGACACCAACCTAAGCGAAGATGCTCCAAAACACATATAACATAGGCCACAATATTCTCCAATGCACATGTTTTGGTGCCAATGCATCTTTGCTTTGACTGCGAAGATGCTTCCTCTTTTCTAATTCAAGTTTCACGGTGCAGATACCGACCACCCGTCCCAGATCACCTAGGCTCGGTCGAAAAAAGAACCCTTCCTCAGTGTCAGTGGAACGAGATAGTGATGGAACACATCGGCCAGGGAGATTGAGTCTAGATGAGAAGGCAGTCTCCCAACAGAAGCCTGGTCAAGGACCCAAGTCAATCCAGTCTAAACAGCCTCAGAGGAAGTCCCTCCCTAGATTGCCATCCGATAAAACGAGGCTCTCAAAAACCAGTGTCAAGGCCACTCCAACTCAAGTGCCAGATAATTTGACAAATAGGACTCCACCTATTGCCTGTCTTGACGAGGAAGTATCAACTCAAGTGCTTGATGACGATCCTATTGCACGACCTGATGACAAGGAAGTCCAAGTTGCTAACTTGGGATCCATGCCTATTGCCCGTGTCGAGGAGGAAGATCTTCTTTCTCAAGCAGATGAAGCTCATCACGGATCTGAGAATGGATTTGTTGTTGAAGATGAAACCAATGGAAGACTAGAGCAAGGACTAGTTACATCCGAGCACTGAAGCGTAGGATTGGAATATTTGGCCTGCACAAATGGTAGTCTGAACATGAATATGAAGTCACACTGTCCATATTTTGGTGAGGTTTGGTTGTTTTTATGCTTTTTAGATTTGCTAGTCTGGTCATATGCACTTCCTGGATTGTCTGCCTTAATATACGTTGTCGTTCGATTTTTAATTATATGGCATTTGATCTGGTTTTGGGTGAATTTTGAGATGACTGTCTTATTGGTTTTAGCTTTTGCTTTACTGTATACGTATTGCCTGCATTGGCTGAAAACTGTTTGCCGAGAAGTGCCATACTAAAATCATGGAAATCACGGAAGCCAAGACCGCCAAGACTCTTGGGTTTGCACAATCATTTCCATGCGATCCAAGGGATTTTTCTCTTTCATTCCATTATCCGCTTCCCACCAAAACCGAGAGACAATTGAGCGTAATTCATCGCAAAAATTCTTCGGAAACTTGAAGACACTTATGGTATATGTAGGGATTGATTGGGCAATTCCGAAAACTGTTTCCCTCTCCATTCCTGCAATTTCTTACACAATTTATCCCGCACCACTTTAGATATCACTCCCTTCGAATGCCCTTATAATAGCCTCTTCAGTCTTCACAACCATCTTCGCCTACCCAATTCTGCTCAAACCTAAATAACTTAGTCCTGCCACCTTCCTTTTGCATACCTCCATCCAAAATCACCATTATCGAGGCATGATCGGGGACCACTCACGGTCAAGATGAAGAAGTTTTGCTCTTGGAAACAACACCATCCAAGATTGAGAACCCATTGCGCGATCAATTCTCGACTGCCTATTACTCGCATCTTGCTGCCTATTATCATATGTAAATACATATCCCTCAAAATCGATATCCCCTAGTCCACAATCATCCACACAGTAAGTACAAATTGTGTAATTTTTGAGCATTTAGATAAAGCTTTCGAGTTTTGTTTTAAAAATTATGAATTTTGTAATAAAGTTTCCGAGTTAATTTACTTAAACATTAAACTCAAAAACATTATTATATTATACCAAAATTACATATAAGCTCAGAAAAATGTGAGTTTTGATGTTAAAAAAACTAAAATGGAATTTATAAATTTTATAGAGCTCAAAAAAATTACACAGAAACTCATTAACTCATTAACTGTGAGGTAATACATCTGATGTATAATCCTTTTTCTCATAATTCACAGCCTCATATTTATTCAATCTATATCTATCTATCTACATTGAGCGATTGCAGAACCTCCAACCTTTACGAACTACCTAAAATAAATCTAATATATATTTTAATAATTTTTAAATATAAAGAATTTTTTACATTAGACTGATTAGAGTTAGAAGGGTATTCAAACTAGGGAGATAATACCGAAATATCACCATATATAAAGTGGTATGATATTTTTCTACCAACTAAATTGTACTCCCTCCGATCCAGACAAATGGTAACGTAGGGAAAAAGTGGTTATTTAAGAAAAGGTGGAAAAGTGAGGGGTAAAGTAGGAAAATTTGATTG
>VHZZ01001610.1:6820-19897 GCA_009801015.1 Silene noctiflora | reverse complement strand
GCCAGAATGTGATAAAAGGTTGATCTCAAATTAATTAGCAATATGATACAAGGGCTCCTTATATACGTGAAAAACGATCCTAACAAAAACCTATCACTTAGGAAACTACYTCCTATTTACTTGGTAAAAATATTCACACGATATCTACTTTCTATAACTAACAGATTCACTATCAATATCATATCTAATATCATCTATATTATTTCCATAAACTAACTACATTGTCAAGTCATCAATCCATGTGCTCTATTCACACAACTGACTCACAAAAAGACTTATCCAAAACCCGTTCTTCATTAGAGTTGGCTTAAAAGGAGGCCTACTAACTATTAGAGTATATGTGAGTTACATCCCATTATCTCGTGCCCATTACCTCGTGTGTTTCGAAGGCCCTGCCAACGGAAAGAGAATATTTGATTGGGGGAAGTCCTAATATCGATTTTATATTCTAACTAACATTCATTTTATTTTCATTGTCGTTTTTGGTCTCGTAAATTAGAAAAGACACGCAAGTAAAATTAAATTGGATGTACGTGCAAGTTATCATTCCGATTTGTTTGTTTATTTTTGGCAGAAAACGTGCAAGTTAACTCTTACTCGTATTAAATTAATTAGGCTTGAAATTTAAGCAAAACGAACAACACTGGACCACAATCAATTCTACATGGCAAGGTAAAGACAATTTCAACATTTCATTTAGGTAATGATGGTCATTTTACCAACATAAACCTACTAGGGATGGAAATTAAGGCCTAAACCGAACCGAACCCAAATCGATAAATTCGATCCAAATCACCCTTTAAAAACTCATCCCCGATCCATTATTTAAAAATCCATATCCATATCCACTGTTGGAAAACCCGAACCAAATCCAAACCCGATCCATCCAAACCCGAACCCGATCCAATCGGATATTTTTGAAAATTTAGGCTTTATTAAACTTGAAATTTCGACTTTCTTATATAAAATTATGTAGTCAAATCAAGTTTCGGATTGGATTTTGGATTATATGGTGGATCGGGTATGTTGGAGCGGGTATGGGTTTGAAAAAAGTATAATGGATTGGGTATGAATTTTAAACTTTTGGATATGGATCGAGTATGGATATGGACATGTGATCCAATAAGTAAGTGGATTCGGGTTTGGATCTTGCAAAACCCGATCCAACCCGACCCATTGTCATCCCTAAATCCTACTTTAGTTTAGAATGCTACCTTCAACTATTTAATCATGTCAACAAACTGAAATTTGAGCCTTGCATTTGAAGTTTTTTTTACCACATTACTTCAATTTTTACCATTAAATTAGTTTGCAATCATTTTTAAACTAATTACTCTATCAATAACTTAATAAACGTATCAAACTAAACATTAAATCGCTTTTTTTTTTTATTTTGTTAATATTAAGTTTATTATTTGTGAGGTCATCAATCCAATCAGGTCAATATCGGGTCGCAAACATGTTGGGTGGGTTTCGGGTTGTTAGTTTTTTAGGTGCTATCGGGTCCTGTTTCGAGTGGGTCAGTCGGGTTTAGCTTGCCAACTCTACTGGCAAAAAGATGCTACATACTAATATTACCCACCACATAAAATGCAAGATCTTTCTGTAAGTATAGACAATGGCTGAGCTAGGTAACTCCATAGTCCATCCCCCACTTAACAATGGAAAGTTTAATAATTTTAGTTAAAACCGTCGATATGTTTTGGGTGTACCTAATTTCATTATAAATTACCTCCCTTAAATTTTATATGTTTGATCGACAATCCCTAACTCCGTCACTGAGTATAGATATATAAAGTTCAACTAGAACTTATTTATATTAAGTGAGCTAGTTTTAACGAGCTCATCTCAAATTCATAGAACTAAAGCCCTGTTTTTCTGAACTTAATTTCAACTCATCTCAGTTTAGTTCAGTTCTATTCAATTCAATTTGGTTCAGTTCAGTTCAATTCAGCTTTTGACCTTGTTCTTTTGAATTTAATTTCAGCTTATTTCAATTCAGAAGTTCAGCTTCATTCAATTCAGTTCTGTTTCATTCAGCTCAGTTCAGTTAAGTTTAGCATTTCTCTTCACAAATTAACTCTTTACTTCAATTCAATTCAGATTCATTCAGTTCAGTTCAGCTCCATTAAATTCAGTTCAGACGGTTTCAGTCTAAAAGAACAGGGTCAAACTCTTCACAAATTAACTCTTACTTCAGTTCAGTTTAGCTCCATTCAGTTCAGTTCAATTCAACTCCATTAAGTTCAGCTCAGTTCAACTCAAACGGTTTCAGTCCAAAAGAACAAGGCCTAAAAAAGGTTTTGTAATAATACTTCTATACAAGAACTGAAGTAAGTCCATACTGGTAGGGGACTAGGGGAGTACAATTTAATCTTTCAATGATATAAGTCCACCGTTGATTAACATTGATTTAAGATAATTAGCACAATTTGGGATCAACTAATCTTGAACAATCCATGTTAATCATATCTCTTAGCTGTAAAGCTTTGAAATCATCACTTTATTATTATTATTATTATTATTAGTTTTCTTTTTAATTTATACGAGTATACTCCACTCAACGCATTACAGATTTCAATGTTGGGTTGAATCGGGTGAAACAAGCCATTTTTAGGGATCCTACTGTTACAAAAAAGATTGATCCTTTAAGATTTGATGCGAAATTTGAGAGTATTTTTTGTCCATGATTTGTTGTCTTTCAGAATCAAACTAAATTAATTTATAAATAAAGATTAGAAAGTAATGATGGTTATCACTAGCAAATCTTTTCTTGGTTTAGCGTAAGCATCTCTAAGATTGTCAAGGATTTTGATTTTTGACCCAACTCCCTCAAGATACCTCAAAAATAGCTGATACCAATCAGATTTATAATAGCGGAGAACGTTAGCAGAATACGGTTAACAAATTTTAGTAGCAGGTTTGATTATCAAATTAAATTAACAGATTTCAGATAAAAGGTGTTTGATAATTAGCAGATTATATGACAATCATAGCATTTCAATATACAAATTGAATATGTTTTTACAACTTACTGCAGTTAGCAGCATATTCAAAAATAGCAGATATCGATCAATATGCTCCCAGAATATGTTATTTACAAGGCACGTGAAATTAGTATATTGATAATAATATCCAAGCCAAACTCCACCAACTCAGCTAATATATATGCTATTTACCAAATAAAACCATAGTTTATTTATATTTTCATCACAAATTATTAGATAAAATCGTTTATAAGACTGTCTTTTTATTAGTTTGACATCTATTTATTCATAAATGAGAACTTTTATAAAATTAAAGGACCGTCTCACTCTATTAGACAATCTTACCCAACACCCAAAGTCTATGTATAAACTTGAAATAAACAAAAAAAATATATAATTTAAACTGCTAATTAATTGCAGAGTAATTACCAAAATAATAAAAATAATACTTCCTCCATTCAACTTTTATCTCCCCATTTCAATATAATACCTCACATATATTGAAGAAATGAGGACATAATTGTTGAACGGAGGAAGTAATAATTTACTTAATTTGTAGAGTAGGTGAAATTTGATGATAAATGTGAAACCGACATGCATTGCATCTCGACGCACTATAGTCTATAGACAATGAATAACACAAGGTCTGCGCAACAATGGTGTCAGGTAAATGTCAAATGAGACGTGCTGAATATAGCTTACGTTGTCCGACAATCAAATCAAAGGTAAACAAACGACCAGAAGAAGTAACAGTTTAACAGACCGAATTACAAGAACATAATTTTACACTAAAGAAAGATTTTTATTCATTATCATAACAGTAGTACTTCCATTAACCATTACATAAAAAACGTCGCTGCAGAGTACAAGCTCGGAACTAAGACACCGGTAAAACTAAGACTTGGCAAAAATTAGTTAAAAAACAGTTCCCGGCAAAGGAAAACTGTAAAAGCCAAAGCCCATGATGAAGCCAGTAACCCTAGTTCGAGCTTCCAAAAGCAGCAGACGTTGACGACTCGTAACCAACAACACCCGCCATGACCGAATCCATCAAGGCTCGGACATGGACGACATGGTAAAACTGACAACCAACAGGAAAAAAATAAACAAGACACTATTTTTTTAAGAGAGATCCAGACACCAGCAAAAGATAGAGGAAGGCCTCACTCTTCCAGGGACTCTGTAGCTATAATATCAGGCATCAATGGCGGTAGAACACGGCACCCGTTGCAAAAGGGAGTACCGGAATTCTTGAAACAGGCTCCTCGTTGTTGAGGAAGTCTGCAAAAAAAGGGGTAAAATTGCCATTTCCTCCTGGAAAAAGAACTGAGTCGCTGGGATGAGTAAGGCCCGATTTTGAACTGATGGACCCAAAAACTAAATGAACCACTACTATTCACGAACGCTTCTAGATAGATATACTTCGGGGATTGGGATTGGGTTTAGGCGAGGATGTCACACTTGACAAGTCGGTCCACGAGCATGTCGATGGTGCTACTAGAGATTGAGTTGCAGTTCTGCAGGTTGAGTCCCATAAGAGACTGACCCAACTTGTACAAGAACGGCAAGCACTTGTCTGAGACCGATGAGCACCCGGACAACCCGAGGATCTGCAAGCTAAGCTGCTTGGAACAAGCCAAAGATGTGATACCCAGATCAGTGATGCTGCACTTTGATATATCAAGCTCACTGAGGACAAGGCAGTCATTAGCAATGGCTGCCAAGCTGGCATCAGTCACCTTTCCACAACCAGCAAGGTTAAGAACCTCAAGGGTTCCACCATGGGTTTTAGCCAATGAAACTATGACATCGTCGGTGACGTTGATGCAACCAGACAGATCAACCTTAACAAGCCCGTTACCAGCATCACAACTCTCAACAAGAGAGAGAAGGCCTGCATCTGTGACTGCAGGAAGACCAGCGAAGTTAATGTATTGCAAGTGAGAACATAACTTGGCTAACATGGCCAAAGTTATGTCCCCAAGACCAGGGCAGTTACGCACAGTTACAGATCGAAGTGGAGTAGGCACATCAGGAAGGGGAAATCCCAAAATCATATCCTTAAAACCAAAGCAGTTTGACATGGCTAAAGCCTTAAATTTGGGTGAACAGTTCAAAAGGAGACCAAAAAACCCGATTTGGGTTATCCTATGGCATTCCTCCAATTGAAGGCTCTCAAGAGACCTTGCAACCTTGGCAAAAGAGATCAATCCATTGTCAGATAAGAAAGCGCACTTCTTCAGAACAAACTGTTTCAAATTTGGACAACCCTTTCCGACAGCTTCAACTGCGAGATCTGTTACACCACGGCACGATGAGATAGTGATAGACTTAAGGTGGTGAAGCCCCTGAGCATTACCCATAACCCAGAAACCCCTTTCATTAACATTTGGAAGGTTGGCTAACACAAGATCAGTAAGTGCTTTACCGTAGTGCCCAATCACAGCAAGAGATACGTCAGTGATACTCAATCCTTGGAACTTAAGCTTGTTTAGGACAAAAGTAGCTGATGACATTAAACTAGCTACACCTTGATCACCAACAAGTGGGCAGTCCTTGACGTTAAAAGACTTCAAATTGGTGCAGAACTGCCCAATGGCTTGTAGACCTTCATTTCCAACATTTTGACAACCCTCGAGGCTAATAGAGTTCAAAGACGGGCAACTCTTGGCAATAGCAACCAAGGCCTTGTCGGTGATTGACGGGCAGTTGCAAAGATCAAGTTTCTCAAGGCGGGCACACCCATTGGCTATCTCGAGAAGACCCTCATCCCCAACAGAAGAGAGATTCCATAGAGAAAGAGCCTTAAGCGATGGGGAGCATCGAGCAATAGCCTTTAAACCAAGGTTAGTCACTCCGCGAGTAGGGTTAGGGTTACTTCCCCTAATCGTGAGCTTTCCCAATCCACCACAACCACCATTTCCAACAGCAATCGCAGCGAGTCTAACATCAGTTGCCTTCTTCCCCTCCAGGCTCCTTGTAAGGAACCCATCTTCCAGATCCTCATCCATAAGATCCATTTTCTCCCTGCAAAGTTCTTCCTTAGGGATACTACTCAACAACATAAGCCATCTCTTAGAAACACCAGCACATGTGCTCCTTTCTTGGTCACCGGGTAATCGCCTAAGGATCTCATATAAGCACTCATCTGGGAGAGAATCAATAGAAACTTGTTTTTTCTGCTCCCAGATCTGATGGCTAAGAACAAAAGGGGAATCGGATCGAGCCTTTTTACGAGGAAAGAAAACATCCATTGGGCTATCACCCAAGGACAAAAAGTTACCGGCTTCCTTGGGGTTTGAGTAAATTGATCCCCCATGGTAAAATTCCTCATCACCTGAATATCCAAATTAACCAAAAACTAATTAACTATGGCTCTACTATAAATAGGGGAAACAAATCCATGATTTATACATGCCCATATCAATATCTAAATTGATTAATTAAATCAAAATAACAGGAAATACATCAATCAAATAATTTACAAACAAAATTAACCCAGAAAAAAGAACATACCAGTGAAATCGAAGATCTGAGACATGATGAAAGGCAAAGAAAAACCTCAAAGAGGCAAAAAAGATGGAAACTTGATGGGAAAAAGCACAAACCCAGATCAAAACAGGTCCCAAAAACAAATATTATGAACAAAAGAGTTGTAATTTCTTGAATAAGAGCAAAATTCATGAGACAAAAGTGGAACAAAGTGGAATAAAACCCTATAAAAATAGGGAAAAAAAGGAAAATAAAAAAAAGATAAGGGAAAGAACACAAGAAGAAGAAGAAAAGTAAGATGGGAAATAAGAAAAATGGTGTTGAAATGAGAGGTTTTTAAGTAATGGAGAAGGATTAGAGAAGAAAAGGGAAAGTAGGTGTAAAATGAGAATAAAAAAAGATATTAAATAATAAAAAAAAAAATAATAATAATAATAAATAAGAATGCATGATGAATGTATGAATTTGGGAAAATGTATGATGGAACTAATACAATGAATGTGTAGGGGGAAAGGTATAGAGGGAAGTTATGTCAGCATACAAATTCATTGAATCTATGCGCTTAAAATTAGGAATCTTATGCTCACTTTCCTAACTTATCACTCTATCTATTGTTTCCCCCCACTTCCCCCCACTTGTTGTCTTTTTTGTTATGTGCCTTGTTTTTGGCCTCATGATTTCGGGTCGGTTTCGGGTTTGTGTTGTCCTTTTGAAACGGGTTGAGCTAGGTACGAAGTACATACATTTTTGGGATTTTGTTGGGTTAAATGCTTGATGTATCATGCTCTAAATTGACTTGAATTAATTATTTTTTCACTGTTTTTGTTAGAATATAAAACTTATTTTGGGATTTAAATCATCAAGTTAAACTTTTGGTTTAGATAGTTTCAGAGTCAGTGTGACTAAAAGGTCACGGATTTGAATCTAAAGTGGAATAATACTAATTTTGGAACTCCAACCATTAGCTTGAGTTTTTGGTTGAGAGTTTTGAAGATCGTTATATTTTAAGACCCTGTTTTTTTTAATTTAATTTTAGTTTTTATAGGTTTAGTTCAGTCGAGTTATCCAATCTTGAAACTCCAACCATGAGTTTAAACTTTTGGCTGAGAATTTTGAAGACGGTTATTTTTTAAGGTCCTGCTTTTTTTTTTTGATTTAATTTTAGTTTATATAAGTTTAGTTCAGTCCAGTTAGCTAGTAAGGGGACTCCAATCATTAGCTTAGACTTTTGGTTGAGAGTTTTGAAGACTGTTATATTTTAAGGTCCTGTTTTTTTTAATTTGATTTTAGTTTTTATAAGTTTAGTTCAGTCCAGTTCATGTACATTTAATTCAATTCAAATCAGCTGAGTTCAACCTATTATTATCCTTGTTATTCTATAAGTTTAATTCATATCAGTTCAGTTAAGCTCAGTTAAGACAATTTCAGTGCAAAAAAACAGGGTCTCAAATGTTTTAAAAAAAACTATATTACGTGAAAAGATTATGACATAAATAATAAATTTATTTTAAGATCCTCTTTTTGTGTCTGTATTTTTCTTTAAGTTGATTAAATAACAATTCCTTCATGGTGAATACTTACAAGTCTATCGTTTATAACTTTAGTCTTATAATCGTTTTGTTATATCCTATTTTTTTTTTAGGTAATAAAACTAGATTGATCCCCTAAGGTAGACCCAACCTATCTCATCCTTTCGAATGATAGAGGTAAGTTGAAGTTACCGGCTTTCAAACCACCTCGAAAAAGTTGGACATGAATGTCCAATAGAAGCCATAAAGTCGACAACTTTATTGGTTTCACGAAAGCAATGTTTAATTATCACTTCATTAAAAAACTGAAGATCTAATTTTACATCCTTGAGGATGATACTAGAAATTTCTCAAGTATTATGGATTGAGTTGATAACACATAAATTATCATCTTCCGCAATTAACTTTATTCCTAAGTATTTAGCTGCTAAAATACCTTTTTTTTAAAGCGAGAGTTTCCGCAACAAGAATACAATTAAACCCGCACTTTTTAGTTTGAAGAAACTATTTTCAGCATTAAATTTATATTCCAATTCATATTAATGACCTTTTATTCCATTAGCTATTTATTTGTCAGATCATATACTCCTTACTTAACGTACAAATTAATAAAAAAAATGTTACCTCACACGTTATTAATATTTTTTGAAAAAATCAGACATCATCAACTCAATTTTTAAAAATATCATAAACCCGTAAATTTTAAAGCGAGAGTTTCCGTAATAAAAATACAATTAGACCCGCACTTTTTAGTTTGAAGAAACTATTTTCAGCATTAAATTTATATTCCAATTCATAATAATGACCTTTTATTCCATTAGCTATTTATTTGTCAGATCATATACTCCTTACTTAACGTACAAATTAATAAAAAAATGTTACCTCACACGTTATTAATATTTTTTGAAAAAATCAGACATCATCAACTCAATTTTTAAAAATATCCTAAACCCATAAATTTTGGAAATAAAAAGTTATGTCATGATCGATGATATAAAATTCCTCCAATTTGCAATATCTCAAATAACTTTGATTAAAGCTTAATAACTTTGCAGTATTTTAATTACAATATCCAAATAACAATGTACAAACTCAATTAATTAATGCCGTTGCGCTTCTTGCTCTTGTAAAATAGCGGTCATTTGATACAGTTTTTGACGCAATTTTCATTTTGAGTATTTACTTGTGGTGCAGGAGATCGTGTGTTCGACTCCCGACCATTACTAATAATTTGACTTTTTTTGTTTTTTATACATAAGTTAATACAAAAATGGACACAATGAAAACTACCCTTCAATACAAAATACGAGTAATAATCTTTTGTTTCTTTTAACCCATTAAACTGGTTACATGTTTAAATTTAATTTCCGCACCCCTGATAGTTAGTGCATTATATGACATATTTAAGAACATTAAAAATGATTGAGGGACTAGTAATTTCTGAATTGATGGACGTTTTTAAGAACATCGAAAATAATTGTTATTATTAAGACTAGTTTATAAAAACTGAGCTGTAAAATTAAATAAAGTGGTGGATTATGTATCGGGAAATAAATCCTTTTTTTTTTTATTCTACCACTATTATTTTGGATGTTTACTAATTACTCTAGCCACTTAGCAAGTAGTCACCTGGGACGAGGCCACTATAGGTTGTGGTGTAGCAGTTGCTACACCAAAAGTAAAAAATTCGGTTAAAATTTCGTGATTTGCTACACCAATATTTATTACTTTCACACTAATTATCTATACACTTTACCTTGAGTATATATTTTGCTACACCGAAATCGAAATCCTGGCCTCGCCTCCGGTAGTCACTAGTCACTACCCAAAACGGGCAAGACCACATAGGAAACTATACGGCGTAGTGTCGTACTAATAGAAGAAACACAATTTCTCATTTGTGACGGGTGTGAACATGTTACAAACTTGTGACGCGAGACAAGCTTGCAAGTGAGAGAGGCAAGTGAGAGTACCCCTTTATCTCACATCTCAAGCTTATGAAGCTTATGATGTGTTCAAACCCGTTAAATTACAAGCAACACGGACTATAAGAGAAAAAGAAGTGAAGGGAGAGTGGGAGGGCAATGAGAGAGTAGAATTAGATTTGAATGGACAATTTAGGAAATGACCATGTACATTGAATTCCATGTTTTCTAATCTTAAACAATTACGCAATTTCCTATACTAATACTATGAATAATCCTATGAAAACTTCTCTAAACGCGGCTTCTTCTTAATCTACATCACATTATGTAACCAAGTCCAATTCATCTAGCAACTTCTAGATAGTATACTAATAGTATTTTTAAAGGACAGATCTCCTTTTAATTATCGTATAAGTTAAATATTCCGTCCCTTTTACAAAGACTTTTTTATTTGACTTATATAAGTAAAAAAAATATGTAAAATTTTATTATGAAACTACTACTCGTATATTTATAATTATCGTCAAAATATTTTTCAAGAAAATATATTTACAAAAAAAATAATGAATGGGTACATATTAGTTTAGCGGTTCAGACAAAGATATTATTATGATAATTAGAGGCGGTAATCATTGACACGACCCGAAAACACGACACAAACCCAACACGAAGTTAGCGGGCTAGGGTCAAGAAGTTATGATCCATTGGGTTGACACGACACAACAGGAAAGTTAAATGGGTCGGTTATGATTGATGTCTTTTGACACGAACCCGACACGAATAACCCGTTTGTTTAAAATTGTCATAATATATTTGACTTGAGTCAAAAATTCAGCAAAACAACTTACTCCGTAAAAATTAGCATTTTCATTCATCATTTTTGGGATAATAGGGCTATAAAGCGTAGTTTGCTGTATTAGTTTATTGGGTTAAACGAGTTAAGTGAGTTAAAAATGACTTGCTTAAAGATAAATGAGTTAAACAGGTCGGGTTGAGTTATAGAAAAATAAATGGGTCGGGTTAGGGTTGAGACAAATGACCCATTTATGTAATTGGGTTAGGTTAGAGTTGGGGTAATGGTGACCCGTTTAATATTGATACGAATACGAACACGAACACGACACGACCTGATCTTTTTGTCAGGTCTAATGATAATAAGTCTTTCCGGCTTGCATCTTCACAAATTCTCATTAATTAAGATGGATGTATCCGTCTTAAGTTTAAGACGAGTCAGGTAGTATGTATAAAACAAAAGCAAAATGAATAGGGAATAGCAACATATTTATCTTATATGTACAAGTAATATGATATTTGACCCGTTTAATGTTAAGACGGATATATTTTTCGTAAGAAAAAGATTTACTTACAACACGTAAAGTCTTTCTTACATCTAATTATGGACGGTGTCACCACGAAATTCATTTCACCTGAATCTTTCTTATTTTATTTATTTCTTATATTTAGGAATTTCCCAGTTCATTAAAGATGTGTTTTACGTTAGTGCTCATAATTTAATCAATCAATTGCATAATAGGAAAGAGATTAACAACTAATTAAATTAATTAAATTAAACAAGTTTGATTTGATTATAAACAAGTACGTACCTTGCTTCATCATGCACGTTACCCACTATGTATTCTAAAATGAGGTAATACACATATGCAAATGCTGGCATTTGCAACTTGGATCCTTCATTTTATGCATTTTATGCTCTTTAGATTATTAGAATTAGGGTTGGACTACTTTCTTCAAAACCAAATCATTAACTAATAAGTCTCCCTGAAAACGGCATTATTCGTTTAAGTTAAGACGGATGATGTATATATCACTTGTGCATATCAGAATGCAGTGTCGGAGTTGGGATTTAAGTTGAGGGGGGCGAAGTGGTAGTGATATAAGGTATACTTGAAAAAATTTCAAAAATTTAATCCACGACTGTAAGAATAAATAGGAAAAAAACAATATATTTGTCTATGCGCACAAGTGTTATGATACTTAACCCGTTTTAAGTTTAATAGGATATACTCGTCTTAAGTGAGAATTTGTGATTATTGATTAATTAGGTGGATAATCATATTAATGAAGGAATCCATGGTATATGCTCTATGTGATAAGTAGTTTAGGGAATTATCTGAATAAAATAGCTTACTCAATTAAAATTTAGTTATCATATACTCTCGCCCTCTCATTCATATGTTCATTTTTTATTATTATTATAAAGAGTATTTTAATTAAAAGTAAAGAATGATTAAAATGGGTGGATATTATTTGTTAACTGGTTGATAAATAGTTGAAAAATGTGAGAAAAGTTAGACAGGTAGAATGTGAGGGAAAAAAGTACGGAGTAATACTGTAATAGAAATAAGAGTTTTTGTATTATTAGTTATTCATTATTACCGTATATTTTTATGTCAATTTATCAAATATCAAGAAGCTTTTCATCCAATTTGCCAAACTTTTTAAAATGATTTACTTTTAATTTTCAGATAATATCATTATTATGTTTGAGTTGCCTAATTGCCTTTACAAATTTTAGTTATCTTTTTAAGTTTCACCTAAATATTCGACTACTTTTATTAATTTGAGCTTTATAAATTTCATATAACTTACTATTTCTTTCAATAATTAGTGTGAGATAATTAGTTATATATATCTAAACAAATCCTTCTTCCTACGAAGAGAATAAAAAATTAAAAACTTTATTAATTTCCCCCTCCAACATCTACCTAATTAAAGAAATAAATAAAAATTTATTTTATTAAATTATTATCTTTTGAATTGATATATTCTTATAATTAAATTCTAATATTTTAAATTCATAATTATGATTTTTTTCATTAAAATATAATAAATTGGTATTAAACTATGAACTATAAGTTGGTAATTTTTTCAGCAATACTTATTACTGTAGAGAAAAACATCACACACGTACTTACTGAGATGCAAATTTAAAAAGTACTCCGTATCTTTTATGCCTTTCTACTTAAAAGTTAAATATTAATGAGGTGCAAATTTAAAAAGTATAAATAATACACTAAAAATAAAATCTACATACCACACATGTATTGTGCGGAATCTATACTAATTATTTATTAATAGTAGCGCTTAACTAATAAACTATTCGTTCCATATGGGTGAGACGAT
>VHZZ01001609.1:100001-117404 GCA_009801015.1 Silene noctiflora | reverse complement strand
TATTAAAAAAATATAAAGGTGGGGTTTTATGGTGGATTAGTGTGGGGGTATGGATGACATTTTTTGTAAATATTGAGTTTTTATTAGGATAAAATAGGGATATAATTTGCCAAATAAGGAAAGTGGTAGTGTAAAGTTGAATGGATGAAAATGGAATAGTGGTAGTGTGGAGTTGAATGGAGGGAGTATAAAACAAGTTATATACAACTCTATGTAGGTAGTGCAACAAAATTTACCTTTATTTAATCAATATATTTGACTCGTTTTATCATTTGAAACCCATATATATTCAAACAAAGCGTCTCCCTTGTGACGGGTCGGTATTTGTGACGGGTAATGCCACTCACAAAACGAATAAAGCAAAAGGTGGGGGCACCCCTCCACTTACTTTCCTCTCTCCTCTCATGGGTCATTTGTGAGTAAAAGTGGTACCCGTCTTCTCAAAGTGACGGATACCTTCCGTCACAAATGAGAATTGACATTGATTCAAAATGCTAAACAACAATTTGTGTCCCACCAAAGGCACATCCCCATATATTATGCATCTCACATGCCAAAAAATCACCATTAAAAAATCACCAAATTTACCAATTATAATCTAACCAAACTTTCACAATTCACAAATTAAGCCACCAAACTAATTGGACCACATCAAACAATCCCCATTATTGGACCTCTCAAACCACTACTTTTATTAACAAACACAATTTAATTCAATTTAATTAATAAATTAATATTAATAATTAATAATTGACAGCAAAAATACAACTAGATGTTTAGACGCATTATACAATTGGGTTTATCCAATACAGCATCAATTCACAGATATCATTGAATATTTAAGCTTTTTATGCGTTTAAACTTTCTGGGTACCTCAAAAAGTTTACAACTTGCATTTTAAAATTGTATAAAGCTGCAATTTTTATGCTTGAATTTGGGAATTTCTGGTATAATTCATCAAAAAGAGGTGATTTTTTGGTTGTTTGAGGGTTTTGGCTTTGTGGGTATTTGAAAAAGTTTGAATTTGTTGAAATTTTGGTATAAATTCTTCAATTGAGGGATTTTTGTTGGAAAAAGTTTGTAATTTGCATTCAAAATTGTGAAAAGTTGCAAACTTTGTTCATCAATTTGTTGAATTTATTGGTAATCACCCTTAAGAAAAGGTGATTCTTGGTTCAAAAGTTTGCATTTTGCATTCAAAATTGCTAAAAGTGCAAACTTTGTTTAACAATTTGTTGAATTTATTGGTAATCACCCTTAAGAAAAGGTGATTCTTGGTTCAAAAGTTTGCATTTTGCATTCAAAATTGCTAAAAGTGCAAACTTTGTTTAACAATTTGTTGAATTTATTGTTAAATTTGTATTTTGCATTGAGAATTTGCTAAAAGTGCAAACTTGTTCATCAATTTGTAGAATTTATTGGTAAACAACCTTAAGAAAAGGTGATTTTTGTTTCTAAGGTTGTTGGTTTGGTAGAAAGTTGCAAAAGTTTGCATTCAAAATTGTGAAAAGTTGCAAACTCTTTTCATGAATTTGTTGATTATTGGTGAAAAAGGTGAATTTTTGTTGGTAAGGTAGTTGCTTTGGTAAAAACTTGCAAAAGTTTGCATCTTGCATAGAGAAATTGCAATAAGTGCAAATTTGGGGTTTGAATTTGTGAAATTCATTGGTAAAAACCCTAGCAAAGAGATGAATTCTTGCTAAAGTTTGCATCTTGCATTGAAAATTTGCTAAAAGGTGCAATCTTGGGGGTGAATTTGTGAAATTCATTGGTGGAAACCCTAGAAAAAGGGGAAATTTTTTGTGGGCCGATGGCGGAATTAGGGAAGGAAGTGAAAATGGGTGTTGGGTGTGCGAAAGAGGAAGAAGAAAAGTTGATAGAAGGAGCTGCAGTGTTGGATTTTGATGTTTTATGTTCAACTGTTGTTATGCAAAGTCAAGGCAAATGGAGGTTGTTTGAGAATGATGAAGAAGAAGAACAAGAAGAATCTGGTGGTGGTGGTGTTTTGAGAATGTGGGAAGGTGAGGTTCTTGATTGTTTCGATGATCGTCGCATTGCTGTTCAATCTTTCTTGTGAGTTTTCGCTCTCTATTCTAATTAATTCGGTTTTTTAAGTGTTCTTTTGAAGGATAGGAATTGTGCTATTCAGATTAGTCAAGGTATCTAATGATTAAGGACAAAACATGTTTGTTGATTGACTTGAAATTTAATGATGGGGTTGAAGTCTTTCTATGCTAGTCTATGATTCAAAGTGTTGAATTTTCTGTACTTTTAGTTGAAACAACATCTTTGTGTTGCGAACCGTTGGTAAGGTTGCATACATAAGAGTATTAGACCCCCTTATCCCGCAATTTGCGGGAACCATGGGTTAATGTTGTTGTTGTTTTTAATTGCATTTCAATTTTATGTATGTCCTTTTTTCCTTTTAGCTAGAAAATTTTCTGGCTTTATGTTGAATTCATGCTTACCATATGTTTTGTGGTGCAGCTGTCCATGCTACAGATTTGGGAAGAACATGAAGAGAGCTGGTCAAGGTTCTTGTTACATTCAGGTAATATGATTGAAAGTTTGTGGGATATGCTTCTTCGTATTTAATGTTTTGTGTAATTTGGTGATGGTCTGGACGTATCGTAGAAGAACAAAGGTGCTTCCTTTTTGTTTAGAATTGGTGTCAACGTGTAGTTGCTACAAGCTTTCCTTCAGTTTCAATGTTTAGTATCTCTGTCTCCGAGGTTCTCCACGGTGATATATTTTTACTGCTTATTGAATATTATAGCCTTAAGTTTAGGATGGTAGAAACGGCGCCTTTTACTTTGGTAGGTGATGGGGAGAATGGGACAGGGCTTATTCTCAGTATACCACCCCTTTGGTGGGTGAATGAGGAGAATGGCACAAGTAGCCTTCAACTTGGAGCGAGACTTGTATAGGGGTTCTTGTGTTATCTATAAAAATGAATGAGGCATGCGCCTTACCAAAGTTACCATGCAAAAAAAGCGTGAGATTTTGTTGAAAATCTCAATATAAATGAGTGAGATTTTTGTTGAAAATTGAGGTGTAGGTGTTTTTGTGGTTTGGAGTGTCTGATTTTTCATTAAAGGGTGACAAGTTCCTTCTAAGCATTTATGTGGCATTATTATGGCAACATGTGTATTATCACCGCCTCTTAGTGCCTGACCGCCTGGATATGTTGGTTTGCAATTCGAGACCGTGAGTCCTGATGCATCTTTGGTAGACTGATATCAGATTGAGTCGATTGACCCTTTGTTTGAATACAAAAAGAAGGAAAAGGAGGGGAGGGACGGGGAAGTGAACAAGTGTTTTCTCCAATTTTTTTATGGTCAAAGAATTTTGATTTGACTTCTAGGAGGAAATTTGATCCCTCCATTCTCCTCATCGTTTCCTTCCAACCGAATTTGTTATCTATACGAGAGGATTCGCATCCCTCCCTTTCCCTCCAGTCAAACAATGGGTGAAGGATGACAAAAACACATTTGATCTCTGATGTAGCTAGTTGTCCATTTTCCTTACCAATCTCTAGACAAACTTGCGTTGAGAGCTGTGTATGAGGCAATTCAAGCTGTATAATGCTGTCAATATGCTCGTTCTGGGTTGCTGTTGATGGCCACTTATCTACCATGGACAAAGCTTTCGGCGAAGTTGCATTATTAAGTTTTTAACACTTTCCTCTACAACTTGTGTTGATAAGTATAGTAATTATTTAGCTCTATACTGCTTGAGTTCTTCTCTTTTCATGTATGTCAAACTCATATTCATACTTCATTAGGTGTCTCGTATATGGTATAGCTGAGTTATCTGATTGTTTTATCTGTTATGGTCTTGTTCCAAATTCCTTTCTGAAGTAAAAATTGCTTGTGGTGCTGTAGGGAACTGTGTATTTGCTTTTGGCGATTTCAGCATTTGTCAACTGTGTTGCCTTTATAGTCACCAAAAAACACTGTTTCCTTTATCTGGCCATAGCATTTACAATCTCCGTCGGAACGTATTTGGGCTTCTTCCGAACTCAAATGAGAAAGAAGTTCAATATTAAGGTTTGTATTTACTATGTGCTATATCCTTTATTATCGCATTTTTTTTTGCACTTATGTGAAGTTGTTGATTGGCGGAAACAGTTGCAATTGCTTAAACCGTGTGTTACTAGGATCCTATTACACGTGAAACTCGTTCAAGTTCATCACGCTGATGACTTGCGTCAAATTTAGTTAGCCACCTTTTAATTTCAACCATAAGGTGTCAAATGTGGTGCTGTGAACTAAAGATGAAGGAAGATCACCCCATCCTATCCTCTTATTAAGTGAGTTTTATTTATCAAAATATTTGACACCCTAAAATTCATGACCGTATCAGGGATGCTATATTTCAACGTGTTGTTTCGAAATTGATTGGAACCATAATGATGCTATGATTGTTGATCATTCTGGTATTAAATCTAAGTGGCAAGATCATATAACGACCGTTAGGTAAAGCGTAAAGGTTTTGATGATTAGCTCTACCACATTTGAGTCCATCATTATGCCATGGCAACTATTCTTAAATCGAGATTAAAACCGATATGTAATACCGTGTAGTTCATAGTAATATTTCCCTAGGTGTTAACTTTGTTTTCTGTTAAACCTTTGATAATGCCGTGATCAATGCCCAAACCGATCTATCCTAGAAGAAAATTAACTCTCTTGGACCAGACAAGCTTAAGGAGTAAAAGGCAACTTAAACTGAGGGATAAATTGTAGGGGTCAAATATACCAAAGGGCTCACTTACCATACACTATCGGGAAGTTATTTCCCTATAGACCTCCAAAGAAGCAAGGAAAAAGGGCCCTCATCACTCTTAAGGCGTGTACCTGTGTGTCTGTGTCCAATGTAACAGTCAAGGATATGACCGTGGTCTGTAACCGCCATTACCAATCCGACTTTCAAAAATTTGGGAATGGTATGTAGCCGACGTCATCAATCCAACTCTTCTCCTGACAAAGACTGGAAAGGAGGCTTGCATAGCAAAAGTATTTATGTCTAGACATTTTTTTTTTTTTTTTTAAACGCTGTGTTGTTTTAAAGACGTGATCCTGTATCCTTATTTTAAGCCAAAATTCCTGTCCAAAAAATTTGGATCATGACATGTCCAGACTCCGGAGCTTGGATATGTACCCATCCATGCCCGACCCTGAGTAAAATACGGAGTTATCGTGACCTGTGCTTTATACGTTATCGTTGTGTAACACTAATTGTTTGTTCAAACTTTTCTTAACTGCAGGGTACTGATAGTTCAGTAGACGACTGTGTTTACCATTTAATTTGCCCCTGCTGTAGTATTTCTCAGGTATGCTTCTGCAATTCTCGGGTTTTATTCATTCTGCTATGACGATGAGACATTATCTAGAAACTGCAGCTCTATTATGGATCTAAGTTTAGAACACGTTTAGTTTGGTACCTTTTTTTTTTTGACAACATTACTTTGGTCTTTGGTTAATAGCTGTCTAACTGAATTTTCCGATACAGGAGTCTAGAACACTGGAGATGAACAATGTTCAAGGAGGCACATGGCATGGGCGTGGTGATACAATATGTGTAGGTACTTTTGGTGAAAGCACCAAAGCATTTGTCGAACTACATCCACCGCCTCCAGTTATAGTTCAGTTTCACGAGCCCAAACTAATACCGGAAAATGAAACCCATAGCAATTGTTGAGCTCCAATGTCGCTCCAACCATTTTTCTTGGATACACCTATAATCATGGTATTATACTTGGGTTCGAATGTTGTACCACTTCTGGTTTGTGGAGGTTCCGAAAGTCCCTCAACCTCATTTTGAGGCGTTGTCGACCGTCCTAAAGAGTTTCGATTGAGATGATGCCTTGAAGAGATCGATTATCTATCCACAATTGAATCAATAATATTTAATACCATGTTTACAAGGATTTGTAAATAACAATGATTAGTAGTAGTAAGTCAAGTTAAATGCCTTTGTGCTCATTGATGATTTAATACCATTTTCTACCTCTATCAAAGTGTCCTTTCGAAAAACGCTTTAGTATACTCCCTCCATCATCCTAATCATTTCTTTACTTTTGATTAAAATAAACGGGAACAAATAACATGACGGGAAGAGGATTGTATTAGAAATAAACTCGACCAGTCCAAAGCATAATATATGACGTTTAGACCTGGCAAATCTAGCCCCACTCGACTTGATCCACTTGCTACTAAATAGAATAACCTAAACTTGACCAAACCATATTGCCATCAACCTGAACTAAAACCGTATGATGTTACACCCGATCCACAGTCAACCTAATCGACCCATCAACCAAAAAAAACCCATATAAAGTTACACCTGACTCATACCCGACCTGATTAATCAATTTTACGGACTCGGCGACTCCGTTCATTTTCAATTTCACAAGTTTATTTCCCTCAAATTTACAGCTCATTAAGATACGCATATGTCACGGAATCTTTAAAATTTCTTGGTAAAATTATATCATATATGTTATAGAATCTTTATTTCCTTAATATTCATGTCACACAGTCAACGTTATAGAATCTTTTTTTCTCCTTCACGTCTTCTAATTCTTCTTCTACTACACTACTATTAGTAATATATCACCTACTTTATCTCAATAATTATCTCTTTCACATTGCATTAAAACACAATAATTTCTCATTTAAATCCTTAATTTTTTTTTCTTGGTTTTCTTCTTCTACTCGATCTAAGGTATATAAATTTATAATATGAATGTTTAGCAGCTTTCAAAGTTATTCTTTTTGTTTGTTTAATTGTTGTTGTTGTCAATAAAGTTGGCTTTATTTACGAGTCTTTAAATTGGTTTTTCTAATGTGTATGAGAATGATTCACAAGATTTTCTTGTAAGTGTTAAGACTTATTTTCACCATCTTCGATGGAATTATCTTATGAATCTTTTGACATTATAGGTTTTTAATGTATGCCTTAAGTGCAGGTATACTCCAACATCTTATTTCACAAGATTTTGTGTATTTCACCATAGTTGATGCAATAATCTTGTGAATCTGTCCCAAGAGCACGAGCACACGTTAGAAAAACGTAATTTAATCATATATACTCCAAAACATTGCTTTATTATTGACTTTTTTTTAAAGTTGACTTTTTTTTTTAAAGCAACAATTAACAAGTTCTTTATCTTTTGTTTTATATTGTTCGTCTTGTATGAGAAGTGATATTAATCACTTAAAGTAATTTCATATTAGGAAGGTTATCATGAGTACACCATCGGAAGAAAATGGGATTCCTGCTAGAATGGAGGTAATGTTGTCTTTAATGAATTACTCTCTTTGTCACGATCATTTGCTTGCGTTTTAATTTTATTATTTGTGACGGGTACTTTGTTCGACTAATTATTTTGATTTTGGTATTTCAGGGAAAAAGAATTGCAGTTTTTGTGTGTTGGTTGCTTGGGATGGGTTCACTCATGTCTTGGAATAGTATGTTGACCATTGGAGATTACTACTACAAAGTTTTCCCTGTATGTTTGTTACCTTTCTCTAAATCAATGTTGCTCACACTCGTTTAGGAATATTCGATATGGGTGCTTGGCCAAGTGTACTCTTACCATTTCTATGAAAAATATGCATATTTTGACTTAAAATAAAGTGTCTAAGTGTTATACCCTTGTCTGAGTGTTGAATGTTGAGTGTCGAACAGGGGTACCTGGGGAATAGAGGAGTCGGAGTAACATAACTCTTAATATCATAATTTGAATTATCTCTTGTTAATTTTAGTTTGATTAGTGGAGATATAATGAAAATTGTTTGCGTTTGTTATAGTGTGAAGTAGCCATCAGTCGATTGGTTCGTATTCAAATGTTTTTTTTAATCTTATAACATAATTGTAAGACTGTGTACATTTGACATTCTTAGACCTACTCTAAGTAGGACAAATTGATATTGGTTTAATGTCTTTATCAATAGGATTTTAGTTGTATTGGGGTGGGTATAGGTTATGAGATTTACATCACCACGATTTTTGCTTGTGATAAAAATGTACTTGTGACATACTGACATCTCAAAGCCACCTTCCCAGTAAGACGTCACAAGCTTATGATGCGTCACAAATGAGAATTTGTGTTTTCATTAACCTAAGTTTTTGTTTTATGAAGGATTACCATCCTTCAAGAGTGCTAACTCTTGTATATCAACCATTTGCTGTGGGATGTATGTCAATCCTGGCCTACTATGAAGCGCGTGTTGACACTAGAAAGCGAAACATCTTTGGATACACACTCTTCGCCGTTAGTACTCTTGGTTGTTTAGTCGTAAGTCACCTTTGAATCTTTGTATCTTTGATTGTAATACCTTACAATATTTTCTTCATGCCAATTGTAATAGTAACTTTCGTAACTTGTTGCTGATTGACAGTTAGATCTAGCAACATCAGGAAAAGGCGGTGTTGGTCCTTATGTTGGCATATGTCTCCTAGTTGGTGCTTTTGGAGTTGCTGATGCTCATGTCCAAGGTGGGATGGTCGGTGACTTGTCCTTCATGTTGCCGGAGTTTATGCAAGTACGTATGCTTATGTACTCTTCATTTAATAATGCAGTTATTATGTTAGGTCTCACATGTAAGACTGCCTCATTCAAGTTTTTTGTGTGTGGTTAACGTGTTGGTCTTACAATGTTTGCATTCAGTCATTCTTTGCTGGTTTGGCTGCGTCCGGTGCATTAACCTCTGGATTGAGACTAATCACAAAGGCGGCATATGACAAGTCTCCCAATGGTTTACGCAAGGGCGCTAGTAAGTTTCCGTAAACTCATATTCCTGCAAAAAAATATGTATGTCCTGTTCCTCGACCCTGAAACTAATTCTCCGCGCCCTGTATTTGCAGTTTTGTTTTTGGCTATTGCGACAGCAATTGAATTTCTGTGCGTCCTTCTTTACACTCTATATTTTCCCAAATTGCCGATTGTCAAGTACTTCCGTGCAAAGGCAGCTGCGGAAGGGTCTAAAACTGTCATAGCTGATCTTGCTGCTGCCGGTATTCACAATGTAAGTTACACGGATCTCTATGTTACTTAGTCTCGACAGTTGATAGAAAAAATTATTCTCGACATCTGCGACATGCATCCAAAGTGAAGTGTTGAATAATATAGGTGCTTGAATCTATGCAGGTTGATGCTACTGCAAAAATCGAAGACCGTTTGTCTACCAAACAATTGTTCTACAAAAAGTGGGATTTCTTCTTGGATCTGTTTCTAATATATGTGTTGACATTGTCAATTTTTCCGGGTTTTCTGTACGAAAACACAGGAAAGCATAGCCTAGGAGAATGGTACATTCCTATAACTGAATACTTGTCACAATTGCATTTAATTCGTCAAAATTTAGTTAATTTACGAGTTCTGATCATCATCATTTTCCCAGGTACGCGCTTGTGTTGATTGCCATGTACAATGTCTTGGACTTAATTGGGAGATACACGCCACTTATCGACCTGTTGAGGCTGGAATCACGAAAAGGACTTGCAACGGCCATTCTCGCTCGTTTCATCTTCGTCCCTGCATTTTACTTTACTGCCAAATATGCAAGTGAAGGATGGATGATCATGTTGGTTGGACTACTAGGATTGACTAATGGTCATCTTACTGTTTGTGTAATGACTGAAGCACCCAAGGGCTTCAAGGTACAATTTTTTTCTGTTTAATTTGATTAATCGTCGATTAATTTGATTACGTAAATGAATATTTTGTTGTTAATACGGGTATTTAAACTAATGTAGGGACCGGAGCAGAACGCGGTAGGGAACTTGTTGGTGTTGTTCCTTCTCGGCGGGATATTTTCCGGTGTTTGCCTCGACTGGCTGTGGATTATAGGCAATGGAAGCTTTTGATGAATTACATGATGTAATTCAGGATTTTGCATATCGAGTCACGTTAATGTAATGCTAATTTCTTAAAACAAATTATAGTTATTCGTACTGATTTATTGTCATTAATATCGTAACTAGAATTCTAGGCCACAATTTATTCTTGATTGAATTAAATATAGTTCGTATTTATTTGGCTATTGTTTTAGATTTCGGGTTTTGATTATCTAAGTTAATCAAGCATTTTACCAATGCTACTGTTAGAACGCTCAAAAGATGAGCCGTACCGAAATATCAAATGAAACCTGTCTGTGAGAATAACTATATGTTTATGATTAAAATTAAAGAAAATAAACATTTGTAAAAATGCATAATCGTATCCCTTCACTCCAGTCTCCAATTCAATCAATCATTCAGCCCAGAACTATCCGTGTCATCTGTAATTCGTTCTTCGTCACTATCGCCAGGTATGCAGTTTATTCTTATTTCACTAAAATTAATTAATTGCTTGATTTTTTGTAGTTTTTTCTACAATTCGTTCAAAATTTCATCTGGGCATTACTCTTTTTCACCAATTCATCCTCATTTTTCATTAAAGGTTGGTTCTTTTACAGTTACATGTAATTTCACAGTTGTTAAATTTGTGTTTTCGTTTCAAAGTTGGTGTCTTTTAAGTAATTAGTAGCACAAATTATAGAATAAGCCGGTGTTACGCAATATTTACTCAAGTAGGAGTACTAATCTTGGGTGTTCTAGTTACTTTATCAATTTGGGATGTTTAATTACTGTATTAATTAATCTGCAGAATTGTGTTTCTATCAAGGTAATATCGTCTCCAATGGCCTCCATACCAACTTTTACCAGATGAAATAATGTTGAAATACTACTAAAACTCCCTGTAAAGTCTATTTTAAGATGCAACAGCCTGTCAAAACATTATTACTCCCTTATTCGTAGTCACTACTTCATTCGTCGACACCTTAACGCCAATCTCTACGACCACGCGATTACGAGTCTAATGCTAGGCTCTCTATAGGCCTCTTTGACGAGAGAGGCCATTTCACTATGTTACAAGGTCTACCTCCCATTTTCGAATGCTCATCAATTTGCGGTCCAGTGAACGGTCTCTACTGTGTGATCTTTGCTGATGACCAGGTTGCTGTGTTGAATCCATCTATTAGGGAGATATTTTATGTTCCTTGTGTTCAGGAATGGGGTGAGCTTATAGAAAAAGAGTTAGGCTATGATGGTGAAGTCGGTTTAGGTTATGGGTTTGGGTATGATGACACCACGAATGATTACAAGCTTGTTTTAATTGGTGACACACCCAAAGACATAATTGTTCCTAATACGGATGAAAGTTGGTTTGTTGCGACTTTCTACACCGTGAATATTAGCAAGGGGGCGAATGGAGAATTCCTGAACAACGCGTTTGTTTTGAAGCTTGGGAATTTCCAGTTAACTCCTGTTTTGGGGTCTTTACTTGTGGTGCTTTGCATTGGATATATGCGTCCTCAAATAAGTCAGATTACTCGATTATTGCTTTCGACATGTTGACAGAGTCACATAGAATTATTGCAATCCCTACTGTAGGAGATGAATATCCTTGGTGTGTTGATTGGATTGTCACCTTTAATGGGTTTCTAGGTTTGGTCTTGGCCCAAAGAGAAGAGATGGGGCAATCTAGGTCTTTTGATGTGTGGGTTATGAATGAGTATAATGTTGCTGAATCTTGGACAATCCTACATCGAGTCTCACTAAAACCAGGGATTTTGGGTCGATCTTTGGGGATAGTAAGGAACCGATTTTATGTTAGGGAAGGTGACGGGTGGCTGGTTTCATACGATCTCGACTCCAAAGATTGGGAACGTTATGGTATCTTGGATAGAGAAGTTGATAACTTACTGCCGTATGAGAAATCTCTTGTACGTATCATGAAGTGAGTTTAATAATTACGGCAGAATGTTTTGTTATTAATTTGTTTATTCTCGATGTATTACATTTCAGTGAATCAGAAAAGAAAGGGATGTGAGTATTTAACTTACTGTACATACTGTATTTTAGCAGGAGGGATTTCTTTCCGTTTGGTTTGAATTCGCGTTGATGCAATTTATACAGCTTGCTACCCTGTATTTGATGATAGTAGTATTACTTAGCGTTTGTGTTGCATAAGATCAATTCCGTTTATACGACTTTAATTTCGACTGGCGGAATAGGAAGGTGTTTGGTTGCTGTAAACTAGTCTCATAGAAGGTGCTCATTGCATTTGTATTTCCCACTTGTCAATTCTTCATGGTTTATAAAAAAGTGTGATAAATGTATACACTAGAATCCAAGATAAGGACCGGTAGATGAAGATAATAAAGAGCTAAGCTTTATCACTTTAAATCAATCCAGTAGAACCGTCATAGAAATAGGAATAAAGGAAACTATTCCAGCACAAATTAATTTTCATTTCATAGTGGGCCACTACCGCATTATTGTCCTTTGTGTTCATGTGGTCAGTGCTCCACTTGAGCATTCAAAATTTAAGATCCAACATTCATGCTTACACACTCACCATTAGACTAATTAACCACTAATATAATTCTTTTTAAGTACTTATGTAATTAATTTGCTTCATCTGATGATGATGATAATGAGTATCTTGCAAAATATTGTACTCCGTATTAACATTATGGGACTTTTGGGTTAGGGTTGGTATTTGTCAAGTTTGGACTCTTCAAGTCTTGAGTAGGGTGACACTCGCCATTTATAACCGATTTATCAAGGTTTTCGAGATTATTGAGCTGTATTTTGCGATATTTTGAGAAGATATTGACTGTATTTAGTGAGACTAGGTCGCGAAAATCGATATGAATATAGTAAATGAACCGAAATTGTACATATACACCCTTTTCATTCCAAGTTGAGAGGCAGTTTGAATCTGAGAGGCCTATTTTTAAAAGACAATATGAGAATCTCATATAATAGGAAAACTTAGTTTTTTAGCAAATAGTACTCAATTGATTCTCTTTTAGACTCGAGTTTGAGAATCTTTTGAACATGCTATTAAATAGTCTTGCACCCGGCAAGAGTCCATCTATTTTTAATTTTTTTATGCAAGTATTACAACTCTGCAACCTTAATTGTTTTCTCATCCTAACCATTCCCATTTCCCTTCACCTCAAAACTCCAAAACACTACAAATAACATGGAAAACCAACACACACCAAACAAATGCAAACCTCATGCCATACTAGTAGCACTTCCACTACAAGGGCATATAATCCCATCAGTCCAACTAGCCTTAACCCTTGCATCCAAGGGCTTCTCCATAACATTCATCAACGCCGAAAACATCCACAGCCAAATCACTCATTCGTCGAGCCCCAACACTCTCAGCACGGGCGAAGATGTTGATATCTTTGCCCATGCGCGACAGAGTTTGGGGCTCGACATTGAGTATCTTACTGTCTCGGACGGGTTGCCCATCGAGTGGGACCGGTCATTGAACCATGATATGTGGGTTGGTGCCATTTTGTACTGTTTCCCAGCTCATGTTGAGATGGCTGTGGCTAAGATCGTGAAATCGAGGCCGTCGGTTACGTGCTTAATTGCCGATTGTTATTCACCGTGGGCCTCTAAGTTGGCTCAGAAGTATGGGTTGTTGCATGTGGGGCTTTGGACTGAGGCTGCTGTTGTTCTTGATGTTTACTTTCATCTTCACTTGCTTTGGGAGAATGGTCATCTTGGTCCTGGTAATTACTCATTTCGTCCTCGTTAATTGTTTACCTATTCACGTTTCATTTGTATTGAATCTGTTTATTTTAACTAGGACGAATATGTTGCTAACGGTTTTGAATAAACTGATTCGCTTACTCATGGCTTTATCAGCTGAGTTAACTGACCTCTACTTAAAATGTTTTAGATGAATAAACCGATTCACTTAGTTTTTGTCCACTTTTCATCTGTTAATAATAGTTACTACAATAAAAATTTTCCCATTATGAAATTCAATAAATCTTGCTGAAAACGAATAACATTTCGTCACAAATTGAAGATGAGGTAATATGTGACCCATTTAAGACGAAAATTAACCATTTTCAGATAAAAAGTTGGCAGAACGATTTTCTAAGCTATAACAGTTTTGTCATTAAAGTGGTCACATTTTATCGTTAAAATGATGACATTTGACCCGTATTCAGCTTGTGACGGAAAATATCCGCTTTAATGAAAATTGGAGTAGGTCATTATCACAAGCTGTGAGACGTGACAACTTGTGACGGTCACATTTGTGAGTTGTGACCATACTAACATTTGTATTTTTTCTAATTGGGAAAAATATAAAACAGGTGCAAGAAAAGACGAGATTGATTACATTCCAGGAATAAAATCAATCAAACCAACAGATCTAACATCATATCTTCAAGAAGAAGATTTAACAACAATATGTCATCAATCAATATTTGCACAAATAGATGATGCAAAAAAGGCTGATTTCATTTTAAGTAACAATGTCCAAGAACTTGAGGCCCAACCCATTTCAGCACTTCAAGCCCAAATCCCATTTTATGCAATTGGGCCATTATTTCAAACCGAACCCGGTTTCTCAAATGGGCCGGTTGCGACAAGTTTATGGGCGGAGTCGGATTGTTCACATTGGCTAGATACTAAGCCTTTGGGGTCGGTTTTGTATGTTTCTTTCGGTAGTTATGCACATATTGGTAAGGAGGAGTTGGTTGCAATTGCAAATGGGATTAAGCTTAGTGGGGTTAGCTTCTTGTGGGTTATTCGGCCTGATATGGTTAGCTCTGATGAGCCTGATCCCTTGCCGGTTGGGTTTAGAGACGAGGTTGGGGATAGGGGGATGATTGTTACGTGGACTCGTCAAACTGAGGTGTTAAGTCATCGAGCTGTAGGAGGGTTTTTGACGCATTGTGGTTGGAACTCGACATTGGAGAGTATCCATTGTGAAGTTCCTTTGTTATGTTTTCCGTTGTTGACAGATCAATTTACTAATCGTAAACTTATAGTTGAAGATTGGGGAATTGGATGTACTCTTTGTGATGAGAGACCCGTGACAGAGAAGGAAGTGTCGCGAAAGGTTCAAGAATTAATGGGTGGATCAACCGGAAGTAAGCTCAAGGGTAAGATGAAGCAAGTGAAGAAAATTGTCGATAATGCAATGGCGAACGGAGGATCTTCTCAACGGAATGTCGATATCTTCATTGACGATTTGAAACTTGCTTGGGATGCTAGATTATCTTCCTAATGTTCCTGGAAAAAAAAAATAGTCGAGATTATCTAAAATATGATGGGAATTCTATGTTGATGAGTTACTTATCGATGACTAGATGATGATTATAATTATGTTGACGGCTCCATGAATTATGTATGAATAATCAATCCCGAAGGTTCTTAACAATGACATTATTCATAAGAGATGAATTTGAGTTAGATTATTCGAGAAAATTTCATTGAACAAAGAAGCGTATTAGATAATTTAGAAAATACAGAACCAAACACGGAAAGATGAAGGGATTCACGAGAGAAAATCCCGTAACAAGATTTTTGAAACAATCGTCTTTTGACAACTAATCAAACATTCAAACAAAGCCAAACTAACCGCAACAAAAATAATGACACTTTTCAATTAACGCGGTATGGCCTTCTTCGTTTTCTTTGACAGCTCGGCTGGATTCTCTATAGAAATGCCAACAAGCTACAATCACATAAGCTGCTAGTGCAACGCTACTCATGGCGGCTAGAAGCCAGTAATATTGATCTAATCGACTTTTGTTCAAGCTACTTTGGAACCAACTTTCCTTGTTTTCTCCCCGAGTTATCCTTCCTGCAAGATAAACAGAGACTACTCCGCCAATGCGACCTAGCCCGTTGATTCCTGTCGTCGAGAGAGCCATGTACCTAATCATGACCGTTTCAATTCAGTTTGAAGCAACCTTTGAAATCTTTTAATGTTTCAGTTAAATATTAAGAAATAAAGGTATGATTACCAAAATGGATAGGGAAACAGTAAGTCGATAAGTAATCAATATACTCGCTCTCATTCTTTGAATTTATACGGTTTCCCGAAAATTTATGTGACATCCAACATATGAGTCGGAATGATATAGATGAACGAAAAGAGGGGATTACCTGACGACACGTTTGGGAAATCTGTTGCTAAGACCAGTATTGCCTTGTTCGAACATAGAATTGAGTCCGCCAAGAAGAACAAACTGCGGAATCAACCAAAAAAGGGAAATTGGGATGTCATGTTCTTGTTGGTCAACCAATTGATTAGCCCTCACCACCTGGAGTCGTTTGTTTTCGATCACAGCAGCTAAAACACAACATAGAGTCGAGAAGACCATAGCAAAAGCGATCCCTAAGGACGCAAGTATAATCTTGCGAATCTTAAACCTCTCAGTGACTTTGTTGAAAATGGATGCGATTGCAAAGCCGGCAATTTTCTGAACGCCTAAGAGGGCTATTAGAGGGATCGTGATTTTCCCTAACCCGCGCTCCAAGTAGCTCGCTTGTTCAAGGAAGTAAGTATCTCCTATCGAAGAAACTACCCCAATTAGTATGCAAGTTGTCCATAATGGAAACATACGGAACACCATTTTAGTTAGCTCCACTTCGCCCATCGTGCACAACCTCCACCCGCTTTTCTTTTCATTTTCCGGCTCTAAACCTTGCACTATGATCGCGGCCTTTTCTAACCGCTCCATACCCGAGGTCGATTCCCATTTCTTCTCCCTCTTGGCCTTCTTGTCTTCATCATCACTATTAAAATCATCATCGCTATCACTTTCACCAGCATTGAAAAGTTGTTCATTGGCGTCGCCCTTGTAAAGTTTATCATTCGTCACACGTTGATGGCCCATCTTTAAGGTCGAAGCAACTAGGACTCTAAGAATCAATACAATTAAACTCTTCTCGGGCGCACTTGGCATACCCGTGGGAACTTTGTAGGTTTGCTTCACAACTATGAAATTAAGAGTTTGAAGGCTTACGAATATGGTTGCTATAAGAAGTCGAGCATGCCACGGTTTAATGATGTTCGCGTAGATCGGTATTAGTATGCCTAGAAATGCCACTGTGATTAATGAACTGGAAGAGACTGGACATGAAATAGGGACGTTTTTTGTACGGAACTTGAAACCATTCTCGAACACATCGTCAATTTGATCGCTTAGCCGATTCCCAGACGATGTCCCGTCTTTTAGCTCCAAGTTGGACAAGGAGGTTTCTATACAAGCCAAACCACACACTGTAAGTGCTAATCCTGCATAAAGGTATGAGCTTTTTTTTTCGGCGCATTTCAGTGGACCATCCGCCCCGACACAGCTACTTGGTGGCGTCGACGCTGATAGAAAACCTAGACCCTACATGTTTAGGAATTAAATCAAACTATAAGACATAAACTTCATCACAAATTTTTGTATAAAAACGTCTTGTAGTAAGTTATTGTAAGAACTTCCGTAAATAAATGGATGTGACCAGGGGCGGATCCAGCCCATTGGCTATATGGGCTGGAGCCCAACCTATTTTTTGAGAAAAAAA
>VHZZ01001608.1:109908-121102 GCA_009801015.1 Silene noctiflora | reverse complement strand
AGAGAACGCAGGAGGCGAACAATGGGGGTGAGACCACCTCTCAAAATGGCTCACAAACAATATCACAATATCCATCTCCACCATCTTCAACAACCACCATATCAACTCCGCCATCACAATAAAATCACAATCATATAATCATATCATACAGTACAATCACCACATCACATGCATATAATTCATCAGGCAACTGATTAGAAAACCTACCTGTAATGCATCCCATGTAGCATCAATCATCAGATTAAGCACACGAGCATCACATACCAACATAGACACCTACAACAACCTTACGTCCCGATTACGCACAATCGTAACCCTAATCCAAGACATACAGACGGCGACGGTGACTTACCTTATCGCATGATTGGTTAACTTCCATTCCTGAGATAGACTCCTAGGTATAGGCTTAGCAACGTAAGGGATGAATGAAAGGGAAAGATGAGACGATCTTAGGATTTTGGGGAAGAAAGAAAGAAATAAGAAAATGAATCCGGAATAGTGACTTACGCGTATTTTATTAATACGCTGACTATGACACACTCGGTCGAGTGCCAACACACTCGACCGAGCCCTCTGCACTCGGTCGAGCGCGGTCGAGTACACTGTTAAACGACTACTCATCTTGATGATTAAGGTCATATTAGTCAACTACGGTCAGTCAAGGGGTCCTCCTAAGGGACGGGTATTACAGTGCTGAGGTACTATCGGGGTTGATGAGGAAAGCTTTGGAAGATGGGTCGATACGGGGTGTTAGGGTGAGAGCGGGCTCACCTATGGTATCCTATCTCCTATTCGTAGACGATAGTATCCTATTTGTGCGTGCTAGAGAAGCGGAGGTTCTTAAAGTCAAAGAAATCCTAACTTGCTATGAGAGAGCTTCGGGGCAGTTGGTGAATTACAACAAGACTGCGATGTCTTTTAGCCGAGGCACGTGTACTCTGAGACAAGTTCAAATCGGAAATTGGCTGGGGATTAATGTGGTTGAAGAGCAGGAACGATATCTTGGCTTGTCGACTATTATGGGACATTTCAAGCAAGTCATTGTCCGAGTCATTAGGGACAAATTATGTAGGAAATTGCAAGGTTGGCGAGGAATGCTATTATCGAAGGCAGGGAAGGAAGTGTTGATAAAGGTTGTGGCCCAATCTATTCTCACCTATGCAATGAGTGTCTTCAAGCTTCCCGTTAATTTTTGTGATGAACTTCGATCCTTGGTGTTTCGTTTCTGGTGAGGTTCGGACAATGGTAGAAAGAAAATCCCTTGGGTTGCTTGGTCCAAATTGTGTAGGCCGAAAAGTTTGGGAGGTCTCAGGTTTCAAAACTTTACGGAATTTAATCTAGCACTGCTCGGAAAGCAGGCGTGGCGCATGATCACGGATAGGAATTGTTTCATGGTGCGAGTTTTGGGTGGTAAGTATTTCCCATACACCTCTTTTATGTTAGATGAGCTTGGTCCGAATCCTAGCTATACATGGCGAGGTATTTTTGAAGCGAGGAATGTGTTGATGCTTGGTATGCGACGAAGGATTGGTAATGGGTTAAGCACGAGAGTTTGGAACGACCCATGGGTTGCGGGCTCTGAGTCACGTAAGGTCATTACAGCGAGAGGAGTTCATTCTGAAAATATGGTAGTTGCGGACTTGCTTACGGCGAATGGGGGTCGATGGAATTCTCAAAGGGTAATTGATATTTTTTTTGCCTATTGATCAAACTCGTATCTTAAATATAGGAGTAAGCCATCAGGATATCGAGGATATTTGGCAATGGGACTTAGAGAAGAATGGCAAATATTCGGTGAAATCCGCTTATCGGGCGTTGGTGGGCAATCATGGAGCAGAGGTTGGACAGTCGAACCGGGGCATGGACAAATGAGTATGGAATCGAATATGGAGTATGCGAGTGTTACCACGTGTGAAAATTTTTTTCTGGCAGTTTTGTAGCGAGGCAATCGCTACAAAGCGTAATTTAGCATCCTGTATCAAGAATGTCAATGTGGTGTGCCCGATTTGCTTGTGTGAGGTGGAGACTTATCTCCATCTTGTAAGGGGTTGTGGGTGGGTGAATGGGCTGTGGGAGGGACTTGGGCTGGAGATAAGGTCGGCGTAGGGGTTTGAGAGGGTGAGGGAGTGGGTGGAGGAGGTCCTTAGAGAACTCGATAAGAGGGAGGCAGAAACTTTCGTGCTGGGGGTATGAGTTGTGTTGGAGACACGGAATGAAGTGGTTTTTGAGGGGGAAAATATTCAGGTGAGTAGAGTGGTGGCAAGGGTGAGTGGGTTGATGAAGGATACGGAGGCTGTGGGGGAAGGTGAAGAAGGGAAAACGAGACGAGAGGGCTGGGATGAGGTAAGGCCAAGAGATTTAGGGGGAGTTGGCTGGCAAAAACCGTGTAGAGAAACACTTAAAATTAATGTCGATGCAGGTGTTAAAGAAGGCTTGGGTCTCAGTATTGGCATAGTGTCTAGTGATGATGGTGGAGCTATCCAATGGGGATGGCCAGAACGAAGGCGCGAGGAGTTTAAGGCTAAAGTGGCGGAGGCAGAGGCCATATTGGTCGGGCTACAAGTTGCGAGAAGAATGAAGGTTCGGGACGTGTGCATGGAAGGAAACTGCAAGGAACTCATCGAGGCTCTTCAATGTGGTCGGGTGGCCCGAAGTGATTTCCATACTGTTTTAGTAGAAATTAATTCGTTTTGTAATAGTTTTAATTCCGTCACTTGGTCTTTTAGGAGTAGAAGGTTGAACACGATCGCTCATGAACTAGCACACTTGTGCAAGGTAGGGAGCAGTTTTTTCTTCGATAATTCGGCTATTCCAAGTCGTATTATTGATCTTGACGCTGCTGATTTATATGCAAGCTTCTAATCCCGCTTTGGAGTTTTTTCAAAAAAAAAAATAATAATTAAGATGACGATTTGAGTTCCAAAATCGATTTTATATTCTAACATGTTCCCTCAAATGAATGTCCATTGGGCTTTGAAATTTGAAGTGCGAATGCAACTGCAGGTATTCCCTTACCTCGTGCTTAAAACTCCACTTTAGAAATGAGGAACGGTGAAATTTGAATCCGTGACTTTTTAGCCAAATGACTCCGATATCATTTTAAGAAACCATCTCAATTAAAAACTTGAACTGATTGTTAGAGTCGATTTTATATTGTTATGTAATGTGCCATGAAAAAGTCAAATCCACGACATGGTTTGTGTAGGTGTAAAAGAAAGAAGCTATTTTAGATATGTCGGACATTCTTTCGGGTGCCAAAACTCATGAGGTCCTTGCTAATTGGTTTAATCTCTATTTGCCCTTAATTTTATGATTGTAACATGTAAGTAAAGGGCTACAAAATTAATCTGCTTTCCAAAATGCTACTTAGCCTCTGTCATCCTCATTTGTTTTTTGTTTTCCTAAGCTCGATCAGAAAATAAAAAGCTAAAACGTTATCAATCGGTACTGAGTCTCGATATCACTTTCTCACAAGTTTTTATATAAGATTCATCTTTTTTAATTATAGACTTTATATGTCACCTATGCCGAGACTAAAACTCAATTTTGCCTAATAACGTCATCTCATTGTCCAAAAAAGTTAATGTATTCGATTAGATAGAACACACATATCAATATGTAAACATTGTTTGACAAATATAGGACACAAAACATTATGGTACCACCATTTTAAATTTGTAATATTTAAATTGTTATTTTCATACTTTACATCATTTTTATAAGTTTAACTCTCTAATTTAGATTAATATATGTGAACATTACCTGAAAAAATATTTCAACTCAAAGATGTGTCACATGTAAGTATCCCACATTTTGGAAAAAGGGAAAAAGAGTAATATAATCTACTTTATAGGCAAATGAGCTACTACACTAAGGATGTCACTTGGGCGGATCCTGCCTCGTACCCGCCCGATTTGGCGAATGTGAGTAATGATTTGATGGGTGATGGGGCGGATGCGGGTATCAAAAGTGTCATCTGTCGCGGGTCATAGGGTGGTTTTGGGGATCACATGACACCCACCTCCTACCCACTCGCTCTGCATGTCTCCTCCCCGCTTATACATGTCTTATCCATCTTCGACCCACCTATTCATACAATCATACACTCTTATAGATATTATAAATCATTTCATTGTTTGAAAAGAATATGTACTAGTTAATTGAATGTTAAACTATTTCAAACTCCTTTGCGAAGATGTATCTGTATCAGTTGTACGAGGCTTGTATAATTTAGATTCATGAACCATATTTTTAAATATTGGGTCTTCCAAGAAAGTAATTTGGCGGGTTAATGGATAATTGCAAAACGGGTATGGGTTTATAAGTTCCACTCACGCGGCTCTTGAGGCAGGTACGGGTATGCTTTTTAATTCGCGGATGAAGATGCGGGATACCCTTCTTCCGCACCCACACTACACCAATAACATCCCTGGATATTTGTGTTGTTTAATGCAAAATAATGGCATTTTTAGTTATGCGCCTTGATGACCCTGGACATTTGTGTAGTTTAACATGGTATCAATTCAAAGCTCATGCCAATTGATTGACGAGGTCTGAAAAGAATGGCATTCTTGTTTGTATTACAAATTCAAAAAGAATTAATGACATTTTTGTTGATTGATAGTAAAAAATAAAGCGAATTTACATTACATATGAACGGAAGTTTGAAGAAATAATTTTCAACACAAAGATGTGATACATGTAACTGTTCCACATTTTAGAGAAATTTAGAGAAAGATAATAGAGTAACCCACCTACCGAGGATGTTTTACTCAAGTGGTTAAGACGGAGGTATTGTGGACAATGGGTCTCAGGTTCGAATCCCCCCTCCAAATCAAATAGGTGTGACCGAGGCCATACGAGTGAGTTTAACGCATTAGCAATTACTTATGTACTAACCTATTACCTATGGAGTACGGAGTATGTATTTATTTGTATAAGAACAATAGTTAGTTCTCTACCAAACTATACTAAAAATTTATTGCTCAATAAACTATTACAATTACTTTGTCTCCAGGCATCAATCTGTATCCAAAATCCAAATAGTGAAATTGAATTTCTCTTTTACCATTCCCTTCATTTGTTTACTCATAATGTTAAATTATGCAAACGGGTCTAGGCTACATTAAACAGATAAAAAAAAACATCTAACTAAAAGTTTAAGTTGATGGTTGCAATTCCAAAATTAATTTTATACTCTAACGCATAATCCACCTGTATTTAATCTAATTAAGTTTCAAAAATAATCTTTATTAATCAAGATATTTTCTCTCAATTCAAAAACATATTTCTCACTTCATATTTATAAGGTTTTTGACGAAACTTTTGTTTTCTTTTGAAATTGTCAAATTCATGCCCTTGTGGTCGAGCCCTATTAGATCTAACGTTATACCATAATCCATGGTTGTATTTTGGAACGGACTGAATCAAACCGCTAGTAAACGTAGTGAACGACTAATTAATTGCAACTGAAAAAATGATTAATTATCATAATGTAGTGGTACTAAATACTACGGAGTAACTACTAAGACTGACTTTACCCTCAAATTTAAATTAGGTATGAGTTTCACACTTTTGTGAATCAGAACATTAAATTAGGGATAACGTGAAAAAAAAAAAAAGAAAAAAAAAAAGGAAAGTGAGTCTTATATTTTTTTTTTTTTTTTTTTCTTTTGGTGAATGTAAGAAGTTGATTGATAAAATGAGAGCTAATTACACTTTGTGAAGCATACATGACATATTGCGAATTAGTATCAACCAATTCAGCTCTACTTAATAGAGAAGCATTAGAATTAACACCAATCTAATGATCTCCTACAATTACTGACTTTCCTTGCCTATATAAGTCTCGATCATAATTTAAACTAAATAGTTAAATAATGATCTTAATTAAATATTTATGGTCCAAAAATAAAGCAAAAGCACATGACAAAGTGACCCATAACAAGGTACACAAACACAGCTGTTTTCTCTACTCTTTCAACTTGGATCACTCAGAACACCCCACCAATCGTAGGGACAAACATATACTAAGGACATTGGTGGGGTGGGGTTAACACAGTTTTACCATAAATAGAAACTACTTGCCCCAACTGTCTCCTTTCTCGACTACATTTGGGCTACAAAGTCATGTTACACTTTAAAAATGTAATAAAACGATTTTTAGAATTATATACGACGAGGCCTACTTCCTTCCAATGTGAACAACCTACATAATTCCGCATAATTCGCATTTTGGCTACGGAAACGAACCATATTCGACATGACTACTCTGTGTCTCGAACACCCGGTCCATATTTTGGAGTTGTGTATCGGGGTTTTGGGCTAGACGCTCTCTAATTATTCTTTCTTCTGTTGGAAGAAAAGACGTAAGAGTAGTTTTGGTGTTGATGATGATGATGATTGATTTTCGGCAGACTTGTTAAACGGGTCAGTTAGGTTAGATTTGAGTTTGGATCATATAGGTCAAGTCAAAATATGAGTCGGTCCAAAATATGGGTGAGTTAATTTTACCCTGAAATAACAAGTCATTTTAGGTTAGGTTTACTTTGGATCGCATGTCGAATTTATGGGTCTTGATAAAAAAAAACATGTCTGGTGACTTAAGTCTGCCCATATTTTGGCATTGTATCTCGAAGTTTTGGACTAGATGCCCTTTAATTATTCTCTTCTGCTGGAAGAAAAGACGTAAGAGTAGTTTTGATGTTGATGACGATGATTGATTCCTCGATAGATCCCTTAACTGTGGAATGAGTTTGAGTATGGATTATATAGGTCGAGATGAAATACGGGTTGGACCTGGTTTTGACCCTAAAATGAGGGATCATTTTAGATTTGGTTTATTTTAGTTATGTTGTTAGGTGTCAAAAGAGTCGTATAGGTCATACACAAGAGATATGTGGATTCGAACTTGTGACTTATTATCTAGGTATGTACCTTCATCCATAGGAAAGGCTGAGACGTCTTATTACATCTGCACATGGACCTTAGGTCGTGTCCATCGAATTGAGAGTGTCCACTTCATAATCTAAAAAGTTTTCATACCAAAAACAAGTAACAATAGGTGGAATAGCTGATTGATTTATAAAGCATATCATTCCCTCATCTTTCACCAATGTGAAATAACATTACATGTGACACATCTTTAGGCGGAGCTTATTTTTTTCACACATCTACGATACCTAGGTTATGAGTATGAGAGGATCTAGTAGACCGGCAAAACTGACCCGATTCGAATGATCTAACCTAAATAACTTGACCCTAAACTGACCCACACTCGAATTGGTTCGACCCTATTCAACCTGATCCGAATGTTTATTGTTGCATACTGGCCGTTATCCCCAATAACTTGATAACGACCCACTCGAAAATGACCCGACTCAAATCTAACACGTTAATAGGTGTAGTAGTGTACTACCTTTCCGTATGACTTTACAAGTTAGGTCATGTTCTTTTGGACTTTTAGGAACTGAACTGAACTTAATTTTTAGGAGCTGAACTTAACTTGTAGGAGTTGAACTGAACTTAACTTAACTTATAGAAGCTGAACTGAACTAAATTGAACTTATAGGAGCTGAATTGACCTAAACTTATAAGAACTGAACTGAACTTATAAGAGTCGAACTTATAAAAGTCAAACTGAACTTATAAAAATTTTGCACTTTATATAAAATAATTTTTTTAGAACTGCTACAATACATTACAATAAAAATATATTACATACTCCCTCTCATCCTCTATTTTCTTCCCTATTTTCTAAAACGGATTATTCAGGTTTTCTTCCCCTTTCTATTTTTGGTAACTTTTTACTTTTATTTTATTCATCCCTCTCTCCTATCACCATACCCCACCAACTCTTTTACTCTTATTTTATTCTTAATTACTACTACCCCTCTACAATCCTCCAACTCCACATTTTCCTTTATCAATATAATACTCCCTCCCTTAATCCTTGTGCCCACTTCAAAGGGGAAGAAAATAGCGGATGGGATGGAGTATTACATTTTTTTCTAACCATCGATTTCCATATTATCACCCTCATCGTCACTTTCATCTTCTTCTTCATTTTCACTGACATCATCGAATTCAATGTCTCACCAAATGTCTTTTATTATGTTATTTCGTACATTGTACATAGCTTCTTTACGCTTCGTGTCAAACATGCTTGAATCTGTTGAAATTAATTAGAGAAGTATCGGTGAAATAAGGGTAAAAATATTAATGAGATAGGTGAACTTGTGAATAATTAATGAGTAGACAGTTTAGCATAAACAAATTACTCCCTCTACACATTCATTTTCACCCAATTTCTCTAATATATGAGAGGAGTATTTTAATGAAATGGGGTGAAAATGAGTGTGGAGGGAGTATAAGAGTCGTTTTTTTTTAAGAATAATGTGTATAGGATAATTTTAATACTGAAATTTTTTTCATTGATTTAAATGAAAACTGTACTATTTTTAATATTGAAGTTTTTTGCATTGATTCGAATGTTTATTATCGCATAGTGGTTGTTATCCCCAATTACTTGATAACGACCCACCCGAAAATAACTCGACTCAAATCTAACTCGTTTAATAGGTGGCGGCTTCAACTCACCTCTATCATCCTAAAGGATGAAATAGGTTGGTCTTATCTCAGATGATCAATCTAGTTTCTTTACCTTAAAAAAAACGTTTAATAGGTGTAGTACCTTCCTGTATGACTTTACAAGTTACTCCACATATATCGAGTATATATACATGTCATTTAAATTGTGGTCGATTGCAGGGGTGTCTAATACCCCGGGCGACCACAGGCGGCGGAACCGGGCCTCTAGTTTTGGCCACCGAATTTAAAAGGTTTAGTAATAAAATTCAATACAAATTTCGACGTGTAGTACACTTTTACATTCATATTTGGAGCCTCATTTTTGTATGTTGCACCGGGCCTCTATTTACTTTAAGACGCCCCTGGTCAATTGGGTAAAACAACATTAGGGAACAACCATGAAGCTAAATATTGCACATTTTTTGCAATGCTAATCAACGAAGCATATCCAATTTATTAGTGTGTGTCTCAAACACAAGGCCACATTTGGGTGATGTATTTTGGCGTTTTGTAATGAGTGAGTGTCCCTATAATAAAGGTTGTATGCTTGAGAACGCAACCAGAATATATAATTAGGGCTGTGAAATTTCGGGGTAGGAATGGCCGGGTGGGGCGGGAAGGGAGGCAGTCTACCAAGTAAATGAAAAAAAATAACTTTTTATTGGCTGTGAAATTTCGGGGTGTCTTTATGAGTTCAAAGCATCTCCCTTGTGACGGGTCGGTATTTGTGACGGATAATGCCACTCACAAAACGAATAAAGCAAAAGGTAGGGGCACCCCTCCACTTGCTTTCCTCTCTCCTCTCATGGGCCTTTTGTCTCACAATTTGGTACCCGTCTTCTCAAAGTGACGGATACCTTCCGTCACAAATGAGAATTGCCCTGATGAGTTATCCCCTCCTAACAAGTAAATAAAAAAAAAAAAAAAAAAAACTTTTTATTGGCCGTGAAATTTCGGTGTGCCTTTATAAGTTACTCCATCTTAATCTGCTTATTGTCCCCTTTTTCCTTTTTTATGATAGTTTAGTTTTGTTTCCTCAGAAACCTTTGCTAGGTCTAAATTCAATTTCATGTAGGATAGAGTGTTTTGTGTGGTCTAAATTCATTTCCTTATTTTTTGTGGGAAAAAAAAAACAATAGGTAAATTAGGAGGGAATATAATTAAGGTCACATGAGTAAAAATCCAGATCTTAACTTGGTAGTACTTAAATGACTTTAGTTTCCTTTTCCTCAACCCTTAACTTCTTTGTTGGCATCCATGAAAATTATCCCGTTATATCACTTGTTTCCTTGGGTTGATCTGAGTAATACCCCCATTACGTATATATTTGGACTAACTCCTATTTTTAAAACCAGACGCTGAATTAAATTGAATTGCGCTAAGCTGAATTGAACCAAACTGAGTTGAATATAACTGAATTAAGAGTTAATTTGTGAAGCGATGAGCTAAAATGAATAGAAAAGGGTTAAATTGAAATGAGTTGGCATTAAGCCAAGAAAAACATAGCCAATATTTTACTAAATTTGGTGCTAACAAAAACACTTACGACCCCATTTGTGCATCCCACCACAGAGCTTCACAAAGAATCGTCCTTATAACTAAGGTCGCACGAGTTAACAACTCTTGAACACCACCCGTATTCTTCGGAGTTATAAAAAACAAAAATCGACAAAATCCGACCCGATATATGTCTCAAACACCCGGGTCCACATTTTGGAACTACACTACTAGAATTTTGTGATAAAATGACCTTATTATTATAAATAATGTGGTACTCTATGAGCTAACAAGGTACCAGAAATGAGATTTGATTTTACGTATAGCGTGAGACCTCGTGTGGTTGTGATGTATAAGAAAATCGACAAAAAATTTTAGTACTAGTTGTCTGCTTCATCATAAGATAAGATAAAATGTGACACAGTCGAATTAATGGTATATGTTTTCTTGCGATTATGACCTCGTGTGCCAATTATTTAATTTGAATTGATGGATGTTTAGTGGTTGAACCACATAATATTCTTATCATGCATGCTTTAAATTTGAAGTGATTGGTATTAACAATTTGTCCCTATACATGTTTAAACTATAGGGCAAGGCCTAGTGTTATTCAATTATTCTAAACAATAGGAAATGGAATTACCGAGCAGATTTCAGCTAATTTTGCCCCTAAAGTTACAATGGGTTGGTGGATTCAAATTTGAAACATCAAGACAAGACTTGAAGTTGGCGTACATTCTAAGACATGAAACATATTCACGAAAGGCGATATGGGTCTCACGGCGATGAGACAGGCCGTCCAAGAGAAGACCGTCAGCGACCCGACACGGCGAGGTGGGATGAGGCTTAGTGCAGGCAACAATAGTGGTCCATGGTAAGTCCAAAGACGGTCAAGGGTGGCGCGCTAAAGCACTGGATAGATGTAGACCAATCCAGGTATATTGGAGATACTCATGTATAGCACAAGTCCCGTGAAGGAACATATAGACCCCTAATGAGACATGATACCCGTCGTTGTGAGTACCAAAAATAATATTTATAATTCCTATTAAAACTTAACCTAGGCTAGTGGTAACAGGGTCGAACCACAGGGAGGCGAATGTAATCA